>SNQJ01S0053371.1:56385-68014 GCA_010110895.2 Picea sitchensis
TTCTTCTGCAAGCCCACTCAAGATAACATTCATAGCCTTAGCGTTGAAGCTAAATTCTAGTTTGTCATCCTTATTAGCTAGCACAACTGGCTTTACATAACCAATATCTACCACATCCCAGACATCTGCACCTAAATCCATTATATAGGTTCTCATTCTAACTTTCCTGAAGGCAAAGTTTGTTCCATTGAACAAAGGGGCCTTATTGGTTGAATTTCCTTCATGGATTGACATGTTTAATCTCTAGGATCTACCCTTAGATAAAAGGGGTCAGCTCTAATACCAATTGTTGGACAACGGAGAGGGGGGGTGAATCAGTTGTTACCGTGCTTAAACAATTATGCTTCTTTAACAAAAAAAACTTTACAAGGAACTCAAATGATGATGACAATAATGCAGGGAAATAAACAATGGCACATTCAACATCAGTCACATATATGAGAAACACAGAGACATATATTTCTTGAGGAAACCCATACAGGGTAAAAACCTCTTTTTCTTTATATGATAAGTAATAGTTACATTCTTTACATTATCATACATATTAGCACCAACTCATAATGAGGCTACAACCTCAGTTTTGCAAGCTGCTACTTGCTGAGAGCACCAACTCTCTGTTTTCTCTAGCACCCACTAGAAGGAAGAACCAACTCCCTGATTTATCTAGCACCAACTAGAAGGAAGCACCAACTCCCTGATTTCTCTAGCACCAACTAGAAGGAAGCACCAACTCCCTATGTTCAAGAACCCACTTGAACTTCTGAGGACACCAATCCTCCCTAGCACCTCCCAACCACCCTGAATTATAAATTCTTTGTTACTAAAACTTATTACAGCGATATAAAGTTATTCAATGGCTTACCAGCCTTGTCACTGTTCTATTACACTGCTCTGACCTGTCTGCATCAGTGTCTTCTACACACCCCTTGCACTTTATTTTCTTCTTCATTTCATGCTCTATGCGCCATATCCCTTTAATGCACCATTCCTTGACTGTGCATTTCTGCTCCTACGCTCTGCCTCCTTGCACACCCCTTCAATTCTCCTCCACAGCGACAACCATTATCTCTTCTTTGTTCCACATTCTTATAGTCTCTGTTGTCTTTGTGCATGCAATATTTTCAATGCCTCTGCATGCTCACTCTGCACCAAATTCCTCCATATCTCGAGTGCTCTGTCTGATCATCATCGTGACTCTTCAACTTCTCTAGCCGTTTCCATTCATTCAACATCACTGTATGTTATAATGAGATTCTTTAGCCTCTCTGGTAGTTTGAGACTCTTCATCTTCTCTATGACAGTGGAGCTCACCTTCTTTGTTCTAGTTACAGGCCTCAATGCTCATCCAGCTGTCAATCGCCTCCACAAACATCTTCATCCCTCTTGAAGATTCCCAGAGACTCTTCACCTCCTTTGTCAATCACCTCGAAGTGTCTTGGTGTCCTCTGGCAGAAGCCATTAGTGGTTTCTGGCAGTTACACTGTGTCATGCTGTAGTAGCCCTCTGATCTTGTTCAAATTCACCTGCACCGTTGGATTGGCTCCATGGGATCTTGCATTTATTTTGACATTTTGGCATTCGGTAATTCGACATTTGTGTGACCATGTGTCTCGACATTCCCAGTCGCAATCCCCGAAAAGGAGCTTGGTTTCTCGAGCTCTTTCCTCCATCTCTCACCGATGTGACCATGGGCTGTGACCACAGCCTTATGCATAAAGCGCTTTCATGATTTCGCGTTTCTTGAATCTGGAGATGAGGCATCTTGACTCTCCAAGTCACGATCTCCGAAACCCTGAAATGGAGCTTATCTGGACTGACTCCTTCCCTTCTCGTGACCACCGGCGGTGACCATAGACTGTGCCAAAAAGGCACTTCATATTTTGTGAGTTTCCACACTATGCTCCGTTGACCCCAATTCAGTGAAATTCCAATTGCTTGCCACTTGTCCTATGATTCGATGGTTTAGATCTGATCTTGATTTGATGGCTGCGATTAACTCGCGATTTCACATCTCCTGAGTTCTTCGATGGAGGTTCTTATCACTCTGACTTGCAATAGGCGATATTCTGAAATAAAGTTGGATCGACGGTCCAGATCACACCTTGATCTAACGACTGCGATTAACTCGGGATATCGCATCTCACGAGTTCTTAGATGGAGATTCTCATCACTCCAAGTCGCTATACGCGAAACCTCGAAATGGAGTCTTTGACATGCTCTGATATTTTACCACGTGTCCCTCTTGGATCAACAGTCAAGATTTTATCATGATCTCGCATATCACGAGTTTGAATCTCTTTCCTTTGAATTTCACGACTTGCAAAACTCCAAAGTGGAGTCTTTGTGGTTCTCTGATCTTTCGCCACATGTCTTCTAGATCAATGGTCAAGATTTTGCATATCGTGATCTTGACATTCCTATGGTATTGTTTCTTGACTCTCCAAGTTACGAGTCACGAAACCTTGAAGTGATGTAAGACTGCTGACGTCACACGTGGATTGACACATGTCGAATAATTGCCACGTGTTACTCTGATTCGTGACTTACATGTGCCTAAAATGTCGAATCAGTTTGACACTTGTCATTGCCTGGTTGTGCCACATGTTCTTAGATGATGTGGTTTGTTGATGTGAGTTGGATCGACGGTCCATATGTGAACTTGATTCAATGGCTCAGATCATATCGCAATTTCGCATATTGTGATTTCGACAGTCCTGTGGTATTGTTTCTTTCCTGTCCAAGTCGCGATTCACGAACTCGTTTCACCTTGCACTTTTAAAGATCATGCAGATTCTTCTGGATCCTACGATGGTCGGTCCTTGCGCTCGGATGTAACTCCCAAGATATATCCTCCATATCTGCATGCTCTTCTTGTCTACATTGAGATCTGACAGCCATCAGGAATTTTGAATTGTTGATCCAACGATCACTGTTGCTACTCCTCCCCGATTATCACTGCACTGCTGATCATTGTTGTTGTACTTTCCATCAATGACAAGCATACACATCCTGTAAAACATGCCAACACAGGTAACAACCCTGAGGAAGCTATAGTGAAGGTTGCAGAAGGCAACAGATTAGATGAGACTTGAAGCAGACTATGTACATGACCACATACATTCATGTACCAAAGAAGATGAAGAAGAAGCTATATTTTGAGATCTAGAGTATCTCATATGAATATTGATTATAAGGAGTAGAAGGCTCCAAAGTTGACCGAACATTAGAACAAGAACTCATAGTAGACTTGTTAAAAAGATAATGAAGCCACCTTGACAGGAAGAAGAATTCACTTGAAGTTTGACTCAACTTTTCATATTTAGACTTGTTATTCAACACCAAGTATACCCCATAAGAGATGATGAAGTCCTTGTAGACTCAGAATAAATCGAGAGTAAGCCTGATCACAGAAAGTATCAGATGAAGAGACAACTTCTAGGACTGGGAGATATATGCCATGAGAAGATTAGATCTAGGGATGATTTTAAGGATGGATTTTTTTTTTTAAATGTAGAAACCTTGGCGAATCTTACTAATCCTTCATATGCCAATTATAAATGTTAGCGATATTTTTGTAAAAATATTCAAATTTATAAGAATTTTATATAGTTTTTATAAAATTTTGGCGATTTTTAAGGTAAAATAATTTTATCCTATAGAATTTGGGTGAATAATTTTTAAAATAGCGAATCTCGTTTTTGGAAAAACCATGGAAAATTAGCCCATGAGCGAAATTTAGCCCCTAAAATCATCCATGATTAGATCATAGCTTCAGAAACTTCTAGAAGACATGAAATCTCCTGGGAAGATTCCCTTGTTTCAGTGACAGAGAAGAAAGCTAGTGAGAAAGACTAGGATATGGATTCTTCCATGAGACTAGAAGAGAAGTCATTATTGACTTCCAAGATTGATTTAAACAGATCAAGCATGTTCCTGATGTAAAAATCCTGATGTGTGTTCTGAGGATTCTCCCAGCAAGAGGGAGAAGACAATGATGAGACACTTAGTCCAGTAATTTGGGAAATAGTTCTAGTATTTGTGATGACAACCAGAACATCCATGATTCATATATAGTATGATATGCAGGGGGAGAAATCCCCATATTTAAAATTGAGTGGAAGTTGGTGAACTACATTAGTTGGGTCATGGAGATATGACTACTATAAAAGATAGAGTTACCTCCATGAAAGAACAAGAGCTACCTTCAATATCCTTTATTCAGCCACTCTTAGTTTCAATGAAGTTGTTGTCATGATAAAATAAGAGGATTTACTCTCAAATTTCAACAATCACAGTGAGGATGAAGTAGTAATTCTCAGACTTAGAGTAGTTGTAGGTGCAGAGTCCTAGTTCTAGAAGGAACATTTACAGAAAGAGGAGAGGACATACTCTCAGGCAGTGAGACAAATAATGCTTTGTAGAGAGCACAATGAGCTAGCACATGATTGTGCAAATTGAGTTGCAGATGAGAAAGTGTATCAGATTGGTACAATGTAATGTGAAAATTTGATTTGAAGTTGAAGATAGAAAGACTCAAGTTTGCAGGTTGAAGAAGGATCTATACAGGTTGAAGCGAGCTCCTAGAAATTGATATGGTGGAATTGACAGTTTCCTGAAGAGCTTGGGATTTACCAAGAGTAAAGTTGATTTTAACCTTTACCTCAAGGTCATGAATGATGAGCCAGTAATGTTACTACTATATGTAGATGATGTATTCTTGATAAGATGAAGAAAATCTCATCTCAGATTGCAGAAAAAGCTCACCATAGAGTTTGATGAAAGACCTAATGCTTTATCTCTTAGGTCTTGAAGTTTGGCAGAGCCCATAGAAGATCTTCCTTAACGAAGAGAAGTATGCAGTTGAAATAATGAAGAGGTTTAAACACGTTGGAAAGTAAATCCATGTACACACCCATGGGAACAAAGTTGAAGCTCCTGGCAGACACTTCGTCAAAATTGGTTGATTCTACTCTGTAGAGATAGATTATTGGTTCATTGATGGATCTGACGAATACTAGATCGGATATATGTTATGTTGTGAACACCTTTTGAGTCAGTATCTGTTAGAACCTAGACGTGTTCACCTTGATGATGCAAAACATGTGATGAGATACCTTAAGGGTACATTGTATTTTGGTTTATGTTATACTAGAGATCATGACTTCAGATTGTATGGATATACTAATTCAAATTGAGATGGAAGTGTTTTTGATAGAAAGAGCACTTCAGGATGTTGTTTTAGTCTGGGGTCAGCCATGACTTCATGGAAGAGTAGGATGCAACCCAGTATTGTTCCCATCACGACAGAAGTGGAATATATTACAGCATGTTTCGCCAGTTGTGAAGCCATATGGGTTCGGATGTTTTTGCCAGATCTATTTGATCTAGAGATGGAAGCCATTGTGATCCTATATGATAACCAGAGTTGTATAAAAATGATGTGTTCCATGATGATTCAAAGAACATAGAGATCTGGTATCACTTCATTCATGATATGATGCAGAGAGGATCTATAAAGCTTCAATATGTTGGCACAAATGAACAGGTTGCAGATGTGTTGACCAAGCCTCTGTCTCATGTAAAGTTTGAGCACTTTCGAGATAAGATTGGTATAGTCTGAAAGGACCTCCCTAGAAAAGGGGAGTAGTGTTGATGATATTATGGAATCTTGACTAATAGCAGGTAGCTTAGTTAGGATTTTATATCCTATGGGACTGATCATCCCTGGATAGATATCGAAGGTCCATAAGGATGGGTTGTCAGAGTACTTGTGCATGTATATGCTAGCTTTGGTCAATGGTGGTAGCTCTGTTAGGATTTTATATCCTAGGGAATCTTTTGATTCCTGGGCATATACTTTGGATCTGTCAGAGTACCACAATATGTTGATGCCAGCCTCATGCTGAATATTTCCAGCTTTGTGTTGATGTTGTTGTGATGCCAGCCTTGTGTTGAAGATTTCCAGCTTTGTGTTGATGTTGTTGTGATGTTATCCTTGTGCTGAAGATTTACAGCTTCGTGTTGATGTTGATTCCAGCCTCATGCTGAAGATTTCCAGCTTCATGCTTATGTTTTTGTGATGCCAACCTCGTGATGAATATTTCCATCTTCATATTGATGTTGATGCCAACCTCGTGTTGAATATTTCCAACTCTGTGTTGATGTTGTTGTGATGTCAGCCTTGTGCTAAATATTTCCAGCTTTGTGTTGATGTTGTTGTGATGCCAGCCTCATCCTGAATATTTCCAGCTTCATGCTAATGTTGTTGAGAAGCCAGCTTCGTGCTAATGTTGTTGAGATGCCAGCTTCGTGATGAAGATTTCCATCCTAGTGTTGGTGTTGATGATGATCCAACCTTCATGTTGTGATAATGTTGTTGTTGATGTTGTATCATCCTTGTGTTGTTATTGATGATGATGATGTATTAGTGTTATACTCATCCATGTTGATGTAGATGATGATGATGTTGCTTCAACTTCTTGTTGAAGATTATGATGATGATGTTATTTCATCTTTGATGTTGAAGATGATGATGTTACTTTAGCTTCATGCTAAAGATGTTGATGATATTACTTTGGCCTCATTCTCAAGAAGATAATGATGTTACTTTAGCCTCACGCTAAAGATGATGATGATGTTACTTTAGCCTCATGTTGATGAGGATGATGATGCTACTCCAGCTCCATGTTGTGAATGATGATGATGAGAAAAAATTCAGATGATTTATAGATATGCCAGTCAGTGTTCCAAATGATGTTGATGTTGCTAACCTATCTCTCTCTCCTGATGATGTTGTAGAATACCCTTCTTGTTAAGGGGGAGTGTTGAAATAGTGTAAGTACAAAGAGTATTCTATTTATTATTGAGTCATTATTCATTAGATCAATCCCCTTTTTTGGATTGATCATGTCGGGCATTGTAATTGACCAAATCCCCTTTTGTGGATTGGTCAAACCTTAATTGTATTATGCAAATTAAGAAGTCATCCCCCAAGCCTAATTAAAATGGATTTAACCACTAAGAAGACAAGTCGGCCCTGCTCAGTGAAGAGACACCTTTCGAGCACCTGCCAGCCAACATAAATAAAGGAATCCAACACCTCATTATCTCACCCACTCATTTCACTCATCAAGTGCACAAGTTTGGTAGCTGCAGTTGGGAGAAGAACGAAGAGAGAGGCACATTGCTTAGTTTTGGATATTCTCTAGAGTTTTGGTTTATTGTCTTGGCATTGTATTGGCTATCTATATTAAAGAAGTTGTTGTTGGGTTTTCTCCCCTGTGAGGGTTTCCAAAGATAAATGTTGTGTATCTTATGATTGTGTTTCTCTCAATGATCCTACCTATGTTATTGTTATCTAGTAAATTGAAAAGAAACCTAATAATAGCTCAAAATTTAACAAGTTATTCATTTTCAGAGGTCGATTTAGGTATGAGTAGGTTGAATTCATCTCGTGGTTGTGTTTTGATATTGTGGGCAACATTTTTCTTCAATGTGGGGCCAGTTTATTAGTTGTGGGGTTGATTCTTTATAGTTGGTTGAGTTTCTTGGTGTTGGAGGCTAAGTCTCTTGTCAAGGGGGGCGAGTTTACCTTTGTGGGCGAGTTACTACACTACTAGACCAACTGAGTGTTGTAGGGACCGATTTCTTGTGTGGGTGACCAAATATTATCTTGGCTGAGATGATTCTTGGTATGTTGGGACATGTCTCTTCATTTATGGGCAATTTCTCTGAGTAGAGGGGTGAAATCTTCCTTGCTGATAGAGATATCTTCTACCTAGTCAATTTTTGTGCATGAGGGTTGATTCATTGATGTTTGGGCCAAATTACTGCTGATAGGGAGGTTGATTATAGGTTGTGTTTGTCTACAAGACTGTCTTTTATTATATGAGGGGGTATACACATCATTTATGGGTCGATTCAAGTGCATACAGATCTGCTATCTTCAACAAAGATTCAATGTCTTCATGTTGTCATTTCCAAGCGTAATCACCACAATATTTGTAGTGGCAAGATACACAGATTTCTACCATGTTATTCCTATTTTATTTATGTACTAATTTGCTGAGATTTTTTTATTATATTGGGGTTGTTCTAAGCATTTAATGAAATACATATCCTGATCCATGATATTGATGTAGATCACAACAAAGATTGGGAATCTTATTTGTTTGTAGTTATAGTAATTATGTCAGTGAAGAAATGTATTATTTTTGTTATATAACATCAATGCAATAAGTTTTGTGCATACATATTGTGTATTGCTCTATGTTGTTAGCAAAACAACTCTAACTTACCAGGTTGTTAAATAAGAATTAATTGAAGTCAAATTGTTTGACAAAGTGTCCCAACCAACAAACTGAGGTAAAATTTCAAAAAAAATAGCAAGGGACATTACAGTGGTATCAAAGCCTGAATCGTGACATATTGAGGGGGTTTTTGGTTTCATTAGGCAAGGAGATAGGGAATAAATCACTTACATAAGTAGGAGAAAATGTGAGGAATATTTGTAACACTCTTGGACAAGGGAGACAATAGTTGATGCAAGTTATGGAAATCCATCAAAACAATGCAAGGAACAATGGAGCTAGTGGTTCAAAGAGGAAACAATTAGGACATAAAGGATAGGATGAGGAGTTTACAAATTGTTTGAGGGAATATATGGCACTTAGTGAGGCATTTCACACAACCATGTCATTCAAGGATTTTTTCACTATCAAACATTCTGAGTGGTATGAATCCCAAGTATTAGTGGAAAAGAAGGTAAAGGTGCCAAGGGAAAAGGCAACAACTTCTTAAGAATCTGATGTTTCTAAAATTGAGGATTACGGTACAACAACATATAGTACACCTTTAGTGTTGTCCTATGAAGCCCATAACACAAGAACACATGATGGATAGGTTGATGGTGCACATGGTGAAGTGTCCCAATCAAATGATGTTGAGGATTCATCATCATACCTTAATAGTGATGCTCATGATGATGAGGGTGCACTAGCACCTAAATATGATGAGGATTCAAAGCCTTATTGATCAAAAATCTGGACCAGGGGGCAAAATTTTGCTCAATTTTCAAAGTGTTCAGAATGCGACGAAAATGGTGCCATTGCGTCCGTCTCATCTTCCTGATTCTGGCGATATATTTACTTTCTCAAACGGAGTCCGTATGGAGAAGATATCACGATCTGTTCGCCAAGGCAAACATGCAAAATTTTTGGGTGCTGACTGTACCTGTCCGTACAGTCCATACGGTGATGTGGCAGGTGGATGACATGGCATGTTTTTATTGGTCGATTGTTGGCGAGTAGCGTGTTGACACGTGTCCAGTTTATGGCGAATAATAAGGATACACGTGGCCCAATCCATGGGCGCCACGTGTCCCCCTCATTGGTTGGTTATATGTAAAAGTTTTGTGGGAGTCCGTGGGGTTTGACCCCCGGACCTCCCCACTATGCAACGCCTTCACAAATCTCCACTAGCCAACATACCGTCTATTGTTGCTTGTAATGGATACGGGTAACATTACATTTGAATTGTATATTGTATTGTTTTGGCGGGGGGTTGGGACAGGGCTTAGCTTCGACCCGCGGTTCTTTGCATTGGCACATGTGACCATACCCACAGTGCGGTTATAACTGTTCCATATGGCTTATGTGCGAGAATGGTAATGTAGCCCCCGGTTCTAATACCAATGCATATAACCATATTATATGACCCGATTTATATGTGTATATATAATGTGGCGCGGGTTTATAAATAACCCAAAGTTTTGTGTTACCATGTTTAAATGAACGCGTGTGGTTGTTTTATGCGCAGGGTTTTGAAAATGTTAACCCATGGTTTTTACATATGACTGGAGCACGGGAAGGAGTTAGCACAGTTGCACGATTTTATAACCGTTAACCACCTTTCAGCCTTTGAGCGCGGTCATATGTGCCATATGCTCGAGTGCTAGGCGGTTAGGGGCTGGAGGCGCCCTAATCGTCCTACAGTTTGGACAATTTTTTGGAACCTCTCGGTGCCAGGTTTTAACGCACATTTTGGAGCGTGTTCTTGGTTCATGCACACAGAGGTGCATTTTGGCGAACCAGTTTCAGAAAGCTTGAAGGAGGAAAATGGAGGAGGCCTAACTTCTTCATCTTTTGGTCGATTGAGGTGTCATAAAATCCCAGATAGGGGTTTTTGGACATGCTAGATCCATTGGTGCTATTTTCAAGGCCATTTGAAGACTTCTTCTGCAAGTTTTTCACCATTGAAGTTTCAGCAAGCTCCAGGGAGATTGAAGCCCTCATTGATGGAGGACATGGTTTGGTGAGCCTATGTTTGTTTTCTGTGATTGAATAATCATTTTTGGCTAATTGATATGCTCTGAACACATTGAGACAGGTTTCAGAGGCTTTTGAGGACTTTTACAAGTGTTTTTTCCAAAGGGAAGCTCAGGGAAGCTTATGGCCACATGTAGAAGAGATCATATGCTCGGATGAGCCATGATCCGTTTTCAGAGTGTTATTAGTCATTTTTGGGGTTTTTATGTGTTCTGATATCAATGGTGCAGTTTTTTTTTCCATTGGAGTTGAGCAGTATCTTGTAAAATAACTTTTGACTAATTAATCCCAGAGAGCCAAGTCCATTCATGGAGGCTCAAGGAGATGTAGCCCGAAGGGGGGTGAACTCCTTTATCATGTTGTTCTTGTTGTGCGTTTGATGGTTTATTTGCTGCAAGTTGTGTTGTTGTGTATTTATTGCAAGTACATATTTAACCATCTAAAAAAACATATCCTCACACATAAGCATTTACAAGAAGATACATGAACTTAACACATAAGTTTATATTGCATATTTTAACACATGAAGCAAGGTCCTGTAAAGTTTATTTTTAATGAAGTAGAGGGTGCTTGCATAGCATAACAAGTTAGCCTTCTATTTTCAGATCACTTATCCTATCTATGATACTTATGATGATGCATGCATGATTGTACCTAAATATGACAAAGAGTGTGTATTTGAAAATTTTTTGTGGGAAATGGATCCATCTTCTCATGAGCCATGCATGGAGGATGACAAAGGAGAGGTTGATTTTGGTGGTGATAGTGCACATGAGTCCCATCATTTGATAGGTCAATGTATGGTAAGTACATGTTTTGAGGAATCATCTAGTGAGTTATTTGTTGTTGATGGGGATATCATTCTTTCAGATTAAATTAATTCAAAAAGTCCCTTGTGTGACCGCCCACACCATATTGATGAAATTGAACAAATACCCTTATCATTGCATGATTTGGAGGACCGATTATTGGTCACAAAGGAGAAAATTGAAAAAGTATTGAAAATGGAAGATGGTACTCATAAGTTCATTGAATATCCTATTGGAAAAACCCTTATGGAGGAGAGACAAAAAGGAGTTGCAGGTGGGGTCACTAGTGTTGGCATGTTTTCAGACAGAGGCAGAGTATGTGTGTTTGTCATTGATGGAAAAGATCAACACGATTGTTATCCTCATTTTTGGTTATCAAGATGATGACATGATAATGGCATGGTGATAGAAGATCTAGCTCTTCTTTAAGATCATTTTCATGAAGAAAGTTACACTTGTCAGTTTCTCAAAATCACTCTTTTGAAGACAGTACGC
>SNQJ01S0053372.1:2685-33658 GCA_010110895.2 Picea sitchensis
CAAAGAAGAGTGTTGGAGCACACCTATTTCTATCCATTCTCCCCAGGTACAAATTTCATGTTCTATCCATTGGTAATACATGAGTATTGTTGCTTCACTCAATTTCATTGTTAAATTTTCATGGTTGTAGATCAATTTCTTATTTTTTGTATTTTCATGTATGTTTCTTCATTTCATGTCTATTGCAATGATGCTCATGCAATTGGTTTCACAAAATAAACATTTTTCTATTCTATAATCTTACGACCTAGTTATAGCAAAGGGGACTATTTGCTCACTCTTGTGACAAAACACTCCTAACACTACTTGTAGTATTAATTTTCATAATTGTGATCCTCCTTCAAATACCTCCAATGTTGTCAATTTTGACTTAATTTATCATGTACTTGATAAAGTACATTATTTTGCAAAACATATCTTTCCTCTCATAAATAAAAAACTTTGCACTCTATTTCTCATTTTTCAAAAATAAACCATAATATCATATTGAAAATATAACAGTTAAATTATGAAGGACTTATGGAAGTAATGCATGCACTATGACTTTTTTGAAACATATTCCACATCAATGTCTACTATGAGTTATACTTTTCATTGAATCAACCCAACAATGTTATAATTGTGGGATTGGATGTTGGTTATACTTTCCATTGAATCAACCCAACAATGTTATAATTGTGGGATTGGATGTTGTTATCTTATAATCTAAGTTAATGTTATGTAATCTTGTTAAGTGAAGACTATTGACAACGATAAATGAGAGAAGACAACTAAATCATCAACTCTAAAATAGTGAGACAAGTGCATTTCAAAATTATTTTTTCACACCAACATCCTTTATAATGAGAATATTTTGATCACTAGTATGATAAAATGCCTAATATATATCAACTTCCCAATCATATTTTTCTATGGAATCACTCCCGTGTATTTAATTACGCAGTTGTAACGTTATCCCCTTTGGAACTTGTAACGTTGTCACCTTTGGAACTCGACAAATTTAGTATGTTTGACTTGTTCAAGAGGGTAACACTTTTGTTATCAAAGAATAACTTTTAAATGCACAACATCATTTAACCGAATAATCAGGGCTTCATTTACATTTTACTATCTACTAATTTCATAGTTTTCCTCCAACATGTCAAAGAATAATGTGAGAGAAATGAAGGTTCACTGCTCTATACTAAAATGTGAATTTACCATCATATAAGATGGTGGGAAATTATAATAAGAAAAATTCATTGTACTCGTTTAGGAAAGTCCACAAACCACACACAAGAGAAACTAAAATTAAAAAACTAAATCAATAGTAATTTAGTAATAAGCAAAAGAAGAAAACTAAAATATGAATATATAGGATATGACATAGTCGATAGATTACCATTTTGAGTGAATAACATTTGATGTAGGCATAGAGATTGGTTTTAATTGCACGACCTTAAATCCAACATAATCATTTCATTATTTGTTGTGTATTCAATGTTTGAAGTCCTTAGTATTATCCAAGACTTTGCAAAATAATTGTATTTACCATGACCTCTAAAATAACTAGATATGCATTATTGGAAAAAATATGAAATCTTAGATGATACATATGAAAGATTATCCAAGACTTTGCAAAATAATTGTATTTACCATGACCTCTAAAATAACTAGATATGCATTATTGGAAAAAATATGAAATCTTAGATGATACATATGAAAGATTGATAACATGTAGATATTCACATTGTATTTCAAAAATTTTATTAGCACAATGGAGGTGAATTCTTTGTTATATATGTTTTTTTTTACAGCTACGTGTTTCAACAGGACATGCCATTGGATGATTTAACTAAAATTGGGTTGTGTAGTGAGAGAAATATCTTTATATAAACTCAATGGTTGTATGAAAAATAATATATTTATCTAGAAGTTCTACAAGGGAACTCTAAGGACCAAGAAACTGTAGTTTTCTTAAGTATTGATCTTGATTATATACATGTATGTATGTATATGTATATATACACATGTATGTATGTATGTATGCATGTATGCATTTGACATATCCTAGCCATATCATATATTGATTTTCTAAAAATGCATTGTATCTATATCAATGCAACTTAGGTGAAAATTGAGACTAAAGTGGAACTTAGGGAACAAACTCTCTTAGAATCCAAGGCCAAAGAATTCTTGGTATAGAGAGTGGGGGTGGGGGGAATAATAGAGAAACTTATTACTATAGTATAGAATAATTTGACACTTCTATCGAGAAACTATATATCTCATGTTCATCTGTAACCTAGACTAACTTAAAGAATGGGTGGAGTGCATTGAGGTACAATGCTTTTTGGACATATGAATGTTAGTATAAGTAGTGGTTGTCGAGTGATCATCCCTCTTAATAGTTGTGACAAGTTGGAAGGAGGGAATTTAAGTCATTCTGATAGAGGTACATTAGAGCATGTAATTCTTGAAGGTAAAAATCTCCTTGATGAATAGAGTTGAACACATCTGATAAGGGTTGTTTGAAGAAGACAAAAAGTGAATGCCTAGAATCCTTAAAGAGGCAATGGCATAAAACGATCATATTTAGATCCCAACATTTGGGTTATAGATATCTCAACCCTAAAGATGCAAAATATTAACAAAACTATTGATAATCCTATTGGGTTCATTGGCTATTACCATATACATAGACATGTTGGCAATTTTCTATTTAAATAGATATGGAAAACTCAAGTAGTAAGTCAAACTTGCCAAATTAATACAACTAATAAATTCTAAGACCAATCAAATTTAGTGTATATTTCTTATGTTCTCTGCAAGTAATGATCAATTGCAACTATGATGATCCAAATTACTAAAGGTCATACAAATTGGGCATATACCAACTTTCTTGTACTTATCTCAATTTCTCTACAAAGAATGATTTAATGCAATTGAGATTCGAGAACCACTATAGGAGGGTGGAATAGGCTTACTTTTGTGTATGAAATAGGATTTATCATTTATAATTTTATAAAAGAATAAGAATAATTGTTTGAGTATGGAATAGGCTTACTATGGATTTTTTTTGTCATATATGGCACATGCATGGTGACTTTATTTATTCCAAAACACTATGTCCTCATTTATTCCTCTCTTGTCATTTTTCAGCCTGTTTTTTTCTTATTTTTGGTCGCAAATTCATGCAATCACAATTTCATATATGTAAAAAAGATGCTAAAAGTTAGTATGCAATGCAACATACTAACATCCTAATAAAAATTGGCAATACAATGTTTATAAATTGTACCTTGAATTAAATGCCTTTGAGAAGTATCACACATTTTAAAATAGAGATTGATGGATGTAGGTTAGCCTTATGAGGTGGATCTACTTCCTTTTATATCAAACTCCAAAGAATATTATATATGGGTAACTCAGAAAACTTATATTAAGTTGAAAAAAATAGTGCATAAACACATGTTTAGACCTACACTGCAAACCATACTTGAGGACAAATCAAACAAAGGATAATGATGACCTTGATATACAATTTAAAAAAGATTTGTAAGTCTAGGGACTTATATTTCCAGTTTAATTCAATCCCATTTGCAAGAAAATTGACTTGAGAAAATAGAAGATAAGCTAAGTACATAATATTTCCTAAAAGCACCAATTTGTATAGCAATCTCTAATTTGTATAGCAATCTCTTTGTTGAAATTGCTAATGTGGCAAGCTTTATAGTGACCACCTTGATTAGCACTATCTCTCATACCTGTCAATTCGTTCAAGTCCTCTTTCAATCATTATGGATCAAATCGGTTAAGATGTAAGTAATACTTTGATGAACTTCTTGTAGCAATAACCCTTTTATAACTTGTGTGTCACCATGGGCATTATCACCCATATTTGTCAATTTATTTTCCAACATATTAGCTTTTCATTTGACGTTAGTAAATTGGAAACTATAAAACTAATTCATATTTCTTAGATTTTTTGAATCACATGTTTCAACTTCCAATTGCATAATAAATAACTATTTTAAATATTTGTAACCACGTCATTGATCAATTTTTAATCACCTTCTAGTATGGGATCACAAATATCTAAATTCCTGGTTATAATTGATTCCTCCATATTATCCATGGTATCTCTAAAATTTTGGGCATAAACGAAACTAGATCAAACTAACTATTTCAAATAATTCCTCCAATATCGATATTTCCCTAACCTTTTTACTCACACCAAGATTAAGTTTAAAATATGAATAGCTTAGTGGAGTTGATTTATCTTGAATATTTGGATAATCAATTGGATCTTTTTGCATCACAAATAGTCCATTTTTTGCAATTCCCTTAAACATTAGAATTTTGACATATTACTAACATTACACCAATAACTATAAGCAACAAGATGGTGGAAATGGGTTCAATAAGAGAACTATCAATGTGGAATTTGTTATTAACAACCGTTGAAATTTTGATGACCCACTGATGTTACGCTAACAACAATAGGCATCAAGATGGTGACAATGGGTTCAACAAGAAAACTACAGTTGTTTGAATTCTAACATAGAATAGTCACAATACCGACATATTATTGTCGTAATACAAAGATTTCAAGAACTCAAAAACATCGTTGTTTCATCACAATGACATCATAGAGTCAACGAAATTCCAAAAAATGATCGTACAATGGATGTCAAATTTCTAACTCCATGTTGTCGCAAACTAGGGATGAAAATGTTGTACTACTAAGAACTTGACATTGCACGAATGAAAAATATTTGTCGCAATACCAACATCCTATCGTTGCAATACAATATTTCAAAAAATAAAAAACAACACGGTTTCATCACAATGACATCAGCCTTCTGAAAATAGTTAATTTTTTTAAGGACACAAATTTTCCATGTGGCACTCATATTTTGTCGAACTTACGACTTAAATAAAATGTTGTTTGGATATCAATGATACATTTGCAATATTTTTCTAATTTTTCTTCCAACATTGTTTGCGATGTATTAACATCAGGACAATGTTGAAATTTGTACCCAAATCTAATAGTTTGATTAGTTCTAGTAGGAATTTTGTATTACTCTTGTCAAGAGAGATTCAAAGTAGTTCTAGTAGGAAGGTTGTATTACTCTTCATAAGAGAAAATCAACTAGTAAGTTAATTGGTAAAAGTAAAGGAATCTCTAGAGGGATGTACTAAAGAGCATAAACATCATTGGAGGAGCTTTCATAAGCATATAGAGAAGTGTTATAGGATCCTAAAGGGTTACCACCTAAGAGGGATTTGGAGCACAAGATACATTTGTTTCCTTACTCTCTATATCCAAATATTAAGGTGTACAAATAGTGCATCCTAAAATCAAATGAAGTAAATAAATAGTTGTAGCAACTATTGGAGAAGGGATTAATTAGACCAAGTATCTTACCTTGTGGGTCAATTATCATCATAGTACCCAAGAAGGATGTGACTTGGAGAATTTGTATCCAAATCTAGTAATTTGATCAATTCTAGTAGGAATTTTGTATTACTCTTCTCAAGAGAGACACGAAGTATTCTAGTAGGAAGGTTGTATTACTCTTCTTAAGAGAGAATCAATTGGGATATGAATTGGTAAAAGTAAATGCATATCTAGAGGGATGTACTAAAGAGAAAAAACATCAATTGGAGGATATTTTGTAGGAATACAAATAAGTATTATAGGATCCTAAAGGATTACCACCTAAGAGGGAACTAAAGCACAAGATATCATTTTTGTCTTACTCTATGTTTCCAAATATTTAATTGTATAGGAAATGCATCCTGAAAGAAAATGAAGTGAAGAAACAATTGTAGCAGTTATTGGAGTAGGGAGTAATGTTACCAAGCACCTCACCTTGTTGGTCACCTATCATCATAGTACCCAAGAAGGATGGGACTTTGAGAATATTTTTCAACTACAAATATCTCAATAAGATCACCCTAAAATATCAATACCCTTTTCCCAAGATTGATGACTTGCTAAATTAGTTGCAACATGCAAGTACTTCACCAAGTTGGATCTCAAATCAGAATACCACTAGGTACAAGTAAAATATGAAGAGACCTAGAAGAATACCTTTAAGAAAAGGAAAATTCTATATGAATGGTTATTAATGCCTTTTTATTTAGGTAATGCGCCAAATACATTTATGTGTTTTATGAATGAAGTATTGCATCTCTTTCTAGTTTCACTTGTAATAGTGTAAGTATATTGTAACATACCCAACCACTTTTGTGTCTGCTGAAATGGCGGGGTACTTGGAAATTCCTCAATTGCCAACCATTTAAACATAGATTTGATACCTTATAATTCTCTTACTTTTTATATGGTGAATTATACATGAAATATACCAAGAATGCTCAATCAATTCTCATTAAACATTCATAATATTGCTATGCACATTATTTATTAAGTATACCAACATTTAAAACACAAAATATACAGTATTAACAACATAATAAACCAAAACACTTATCTTTATGAACAATTACACAACTGGTTGCAGACATCGGATGTTCCACCCAACCATAGGCACTGTTGCACTAGTTATCTCTACAATAGGCCACCCTTGAGCTAGGGTTGTGATCCCACAAGGATGAACTAGATCCTATGGTTGGATATAGTTCATACACACAACTCAATACCCAATATTCTCATAGTAAAATGACTCCTACAACAATTCCAACCACAAAAATATCTTCCCCATCAATATGCACAACCAAATGAATGTGAACCCCTTCTCTACCACGTAGTTCCTTGGCAAATCCTCATCCCCTTTAGGGATCCAACATATATTGGCCAAGAATCTTTGAGCTAGAAGATCCAGGAATTCCAGTTGTAATGGAGTCCTTAATCACAACATTCACACATGCTCATGGGATAATTTCCCACACAATTCACATCATGGGAATTATATCCTTTTGTTACATGCATGGATGCCTAACTCTTAACATAGTTTCCCCTTGAATCATGGAAAAAAATCCCAAAGTGGTTACACCTCCACCACGACTAGAATGTTGGAATTATACAAAACTATGTAGCATGAACCCCATAATACAAAATGATTCCCAACTCCACTAAAACCCAAGGTTAAATATGCATGCTACCAACTAATCACTTGGATATCTAGGAATTCCACCTAAAAACCTTGGGATGCATCCTAAGATTGATATACATTTTTGCATAAATTAAGGTAAATGAAATATGGTTATAATAAAAGTAATGTTATTTTTGGCTTTGGCCCCTCTAAGCCCCCTCACATTCCTCTCTCGTTGAATCATATCCCCCCCATGTTCTCATCCCTCTCGTCTACAAATAGTGATGTTTTTTTATTTTATTAATAGCTTTCGATATATATATTTACATTGCTTGGCCCTCGACTGTCTTGTTTATCTCTCAACCTTGATCACATATATACATTTACATTGCAATTCCAGAGATAAAAAATGGGGTGTTACATAGATAATATCTTGGTTTATAGATCTACTTAAGAAGACTCGTATCTCACATCTTATGTAGGTGTTAGAGACCCTAAAAAACAATTAACTACTGACAAACCTTAAGAAATGTGAATTTTATCAATAGTTGTTGGTGTTTTTGGGGTATGTGATTAGTGGAGGGGAACTTAAGATAAATCTCGTAAATATGGAGGCCATCATCAAATGGCCAAATCCTACCAATATCATTGAAGTTAGGATCTTTGTGGGGAAAATATAGTGGCTATGGAAGATTATACCATCCTTTTCAACTATGGTTGCACCACTCCATGCCATAACAACCATTAACAAGAGTTTATAGTGGGGAAATAATCATCAGAAAACTTTTGATGAAATGAAATGAAAGACCAATCAAGCACCATATATTCCATTTCCCAGTTTGCAGTGGCCTTTTGAAGTGGAGATAGATGCAAGTGGATATTCTATGGAATCAGTCTTGATGCAGGGAGGTATGCTTGTATGCTATCATTATGAAATGTTTCATGGTGGAGTCCTAAACTACCCTACATATGAAAAGAAACTCTATGCTCTGTCACAGAGACCATCATCCATATCGATCACCAGCCATTGCGCCATTTACAGTACTAGAGTAAGCATCAAATAGCCAAACACTACAAGTGGATGGGGTTTTTACAAATATTTCATATAATCATCAAATTTAAGAAGGGTAGAGTGAATAAATTAGCATACATGTTCTCAAGGCCACCCACATCCAAGATCACAAATTTGGGAACTCTTATGCACATGGGGCCTTTTACACATGATGCATACACAGAGAAATACAAAGAAGATGAGGACTTTGAATAGGTTTCAATAGCTACAAGGCCAATTTCATATATAATAAGGTGATATTAATATTGACTATCATCTCTAGGATAGGTTTCTCTACAATCTAGACAAGATCTATGTTTCTAAATATGAGACATTACAACTTATTAGAGAGGGATATAATGCAATGTGTAGCTAGGTTTATTAGAGGGTGCATAATTTTTTGTATCGACAGGACTAATAATGGAAAGAAAGAGTTATACCATCCTTCATGGGTACCTACTAGACCATGAGAGAACATATACATGGATTTTGTGTGTGGTTTGCAAATAACAAGAAAGGGGTGTGTCTATTTGTTTGTGGTAGTTGAAAAGTTTCGTAATATGTTCATTCTCATGCATTGTAACAAGACCATATGGGGAAATATGAAACAAACATGTTTTTTGAAAAGGTTTTGGTGCACTTTGGGATATCAAGGAGCATCATCTCAGATAGAGAAACCAAATTTCTTGGTTCCTTTTCTACTACACTTTGAGATAACGTGGACACCAAGTTGAATAAATCCACAACTTTCCATCCATAGAGGGATGGGAAAATAGAAGTAGTGAACAAGACATTGATTAATATTTTAAGGGGTTACAATAAAAAACATCTAAGGACTTGGGATGAAAATTTTATTTATACTCAACACTCTTATAATAGAGAAGTGCATACTTATACTTGTAAGTCCCCTTTTGAATCTTGCTTTGGGTATTTTCCATATTTTCCCTTATATGTTATATATGGGAAATACAGAGTGGGAGAAAACACCACAAGAAAAACATTGAAGGCTGAAAAAATTATTGAAAAAATCATATAGATTCATTTTCAAGTACAAGAGACATTTAAGAAGTCACAAGAAAAGTACAACGCTCGATGTGATCAACATAGAATTGAGAAAACATTCAAGGTGGGAGACAAAATTTGGTTGCATCTAAACAAATAAGGCTATATTGTCTTGATAAGAAGATCAAGGCTCTATGGTATGGTTATTTTGAAGTGTTGGAGAATATGGGTGATAATGCCTACAAACTTAGTGTAACTCTATATATGCATATTTACTCAATAGTGAATGTCGAGAATTTGAAACTCTATGAGTGTTCTATGTTGAACTAGGAAATTCATGAGCAAGTCTTACTTGCCACAAAGGACTTAGCACCGACATATCAGGTAAAGTTAGTAAAAGATACAATTTTGCAGAAGAAGTCCAAAACAACCAAACAATGGAAACATGAACTCTCACAAGTTGGGTTGAAAGGACAAGTCTCAGGCAAGGCCAAATAGTACTCCAAGGAGAAGGTAGAGGAAAAATTTCCACACATCCTTTGGTAAAAGTTTTCGAAGACCAAAAGACTCCATAAATGAGGATGTATGATCATAAATGGATCATTATATATTTCCCCCTCTATTTTGGTACTTTATGGGTGGAAAAATTGGAGTTATTGGCTTGTAGGGTGGATTTTAGGGGAAAGTCTCATTTTGGTGTTTTGGGATAGAAAAACTTCCAAAGATTAATTAAGGCCTTAAAGGATTGAGTTTGTGGTCAAATTTTTGTGCCAAAGTTCACAACCTCTTGGCGTTGTTCTAAAAATTGGAAGCTTTCCAATGACCCAAACATCACCTCAAATGAAATTTGTATGATGCAACCTCTCACAAATTGACCTATCTTGTTGACCACCATGACATTGAATGGATGCCACATCCACTTCCATATTACTCACACATGTGGAGCTAGTCAGGTGTCGAGTGTTAATCCCTAGATATTTAGTTATTACATTTCTATTTTTATATTAGTGTTGTCATTATTGGTCAATTATGCCCTTTAATGGTCAGTTAGACCCTTTAAGTGTAATTGTGCCCTATGTCTTCTATATATACCAAGGAGACCTAGTTTTAGAGATCATCTCATCTTATGCATTTGTTATATGGTAATAGGAGGTTTCCCTCTCGAAGAGGCATCTCTTTCATTCTTCTCTCTCATTTTCAAGGTGTGGAGTTACTGCTCTTTATAATTCTATGTCATTTGTGTGTTCAATGCATAACATTTGGAATTAGAGCATAATATCCTTTGGTTTATCTCATTCAAACAAGTCATCTTTGTATTTTCATGATATTTGTTTTTTTTTTTGGGGGGGGTGGGGTGGGTTTAGATAGTTAAATTTTTGGGAGTTTGATGAGACATAGTGAAGTACCTATGGAAAATATTTCAATTTCTAATTCACTACACTTTTGGAAATACAACCTGTGGAAATTAGGGTTTTTCACTAGTATTGAAACTAGTCTCAAACAAGTGTTTTTGGTAAAATAGTCATATTTGAAGCTAGCAAAGTCCAAATTCAATGCCACCAATTCCATTGGAAAGAAGACAACCCATAGTATTTCAAGTCCAAAATTTAGAAGTAAATTTGGAAAAAAAAACATGTGGCATCTCATACAAGTTTGCATTTTTGAAAGAGACAAAAACAAAAAGTTTAGGGAAAATTACCATAACTTTCTCTTGACACGTCATAATTTGGTCAAACTTGTGGCATTGCAAAAAAAAACATATTAGGCTACTACATGTCAAAATTTAATACTTACATGGGAAACAAATTCAAATATACTTGAGGAGAAAGTTTGGCCAACAAAACAATCTACAAACCAGGGTTTTTAAAGGTATGCTAACTTGAAATTAGCATAACTTTTGATTGAAAAATCTATTTTTCATGATTAAAAAACTACGATAAAGAGAAAAAAAGGAGTATTATTATTTTCTCACATGGAAAAGAATTGTGCAAAAAAAATACACTTGTTACACCTTTAGAGAACTCATACATGAATCCTGAAGAATGTAAAGACATAAGAAACCATGCATTCCAATCGAAGAACCAACTTAATGACATGGGTGATAATGTGTTGAAAATGGTTGATTTGGTACGTTCACAAGAAATACTTAAAAGGGAAATTGAAAATAAAATGGATGAAAAGATGGAATGATTATAAAATTCTATGGAATCCATTCTCTTACATGCCTTAGATGAGAGGTTCTATTAAAACGATGTTGTGACCCAAGGAAATCATGAATATAAGGAGAACCAAATTTTCAAACCCCCATATCATATGGGGAATATTTTACCACATTTGGATAACATGAGGATTGAGTCTTAGAATCATGATCATTCATCACTCCAAAATATACATCATTGGAGTTTCAAATCAATACCATGAAACTACTTAATTCCCAAGATCGATATGAGGAAGTTTGATGATAAATATCCTATAACATGGATATTCCAAACGAAACAATTCTTTAATATACAACAAGTTCCAACTATACAAAATGTAACTCTTTCATTCTTGTATTTAGACCATGTTTTCTGGTACAAATGGTTTTTTGAATTAACAAAAGATTCCATTGTCTCTTGATTCATTTTTATAGATAAACTAATAGCACTTTATGGGGATATTAAAAGAAACACATTTTTATTCAATTGATAAATCTTCAGCAAAGAGATCCAATTACAAAGCACATTCAACAATTTCAAAAGTTGAGTCTCAAAGTAAAGAAAATTTGAGAGGATAATTTGTTATATCTTTTTATGGGAACTTTAAAGGAGAGTGATCAACATGAAGTGCATCTCTGGGAAGTGTTACACCTCAAAATTACTCACTTCGATAGTGTCGCAAGTGTCGTCATTACAAGTCTTGTAAGTGTCGCATATTGTCTGCAAGTGTCAAAAACCGTATGCTGCCATATTACCTATGTTGTGCCCCTAATGACATCATGAAGACACTTAAGACACCTCAAAGGATAGTTTGGAAGAAGAGAAATCACTTGAAAGGAAGTACAAGCCTTTTGACATTGAGAAAATCACTAAAAAAATGATTTTTGGAAAGGAGCACTCCCCTACCCACTGTTAGGGAGAGTTGGCGCACCCTGAGCCTCTTTGGGGAGTGTTTGAGCGCTTTGTACACCCCTTTGGGGGAGTGCTACCCTCTTTTGAGAAAATTCTGGGTTTTTTGACACAAATTAGGAAAGAATCCCTCAATTCCTGAAGGTAGTTGGTTTCGAATAGATGGTTAAGGAATGATCTTAGGGTAGATACTCAACTGAAGGAGAGGAATCCTCAACTTATCCCAAAGATCTCTCAAGTGGTTGAGCCTCTCCAAAGTTATATAAGGAGGCCTTCTCATGGTGAAAGACACAAGAGAGACTAGATATTGATACCAAAATTATGATCCTATAAGTGGTATTGACAGACAATGGAAATTTGGAATTACATCAAACTTATGATCTCATGAGTGAGATTCCATCAAAGCAATCAATGAAGATTGATTGAGCAAAGGGGTTGGAAAAGGAGAACTGGAAGAGGTTGTTGCACCTTCATTCAAAGGATTGTAAGTACTTTTACTTGTTCTCATTAATATAATCAATGCTTGGCCTGTTTCTTTCAAACTTGTACTTGTTCCATATGAGTTTGTCTGTAGTAGATGGATCTATGATTGAGCTAATCTCAGTAGAGTAGGAAGTCCATTGTATCTTTGTTTTTCCTACATAACCTATCAGGGAGCTCAGGATCGAAGCTCAGCTAGGACTTTGCAAGGACAAACGTCATTCATAAGGTACACATATTTCTCCTTCTCTTTCATTCATTAGCTTGATTAGATATAAAAGGAAGTCAGTGTCCATGTTAAGCAATTTCTGTCTTGGCCTTACGAGTCTAGAGACCAAGAGGGAATCCACTTGTCCGCAGGGGGATTCACCTACAATAGAAATTGGCGACTCCACTGGGGAGGAGCTCTGATTTGTTTCCTTTCCTAGATCTTGTTTTGGACCTTTTCCCATTGATTTGATCTTCTCCATATTGTCATGTTGATTCTTAGATTGGTTTGATTGCCTCATTATGTCATCAGGATCACCCTGATTGACTGAATTTCTTTCATATTTTGGGATTTTGGACATTTTTCTGAGTTTTTGGAGCAGAGCGCTCCCCCCTTATTGTTTTCAAAGCACTAGTACTCCCCTGTAGCCTTACACAGAGTGATGGAATGCTCTGGTGCCCCTTACACTAGAGCGCTACCCCATTTTTGTGAGAAATTCTCCAAAATTTGCATCTTCTGAAGCTATTTATTGGTTTTGGATTTGGATCAGGGTCGCATAGTCTTAGTCCATCTTGATATTGGCTTTCAAACACCCTTATTTCTGATAATTCATCCTCTTTTGTTTGGATTTTTTGACATTTGTCCTTACTTTGCAATTTGTCCTTCACAATTTGGAGTCAATTTGTCGTTTTCTTCTTGTTTATCTGAATGAGTGAAAACTTTGTAAGGGGTTTCAAAGGTCTTTTGTACTTTTATTTCTGATATTTGAGTCATCTTGTCCAATCTCTTTCTCCTTCCTTTTTATTTTTTGGATTTTTATTTCTTGTTTGATCATAACAAGGGTGTCTTTTGGTTTATGTGAAGTTTGCTTCCAGATTGCTTAAATCTCACAACTCTTGAAGTCCAATTAGCATAAGAAGCTTTACATCTACTGGTTATCAATCACACAATTTTTTTTATTTTTTTGTGAGAAATTTCAAAATTTCCATCTTCCTCAAGCTATTTATTGGTTTTGGGATTTGGATCAGGCCTTGATAGTCTTAATCTTGATGTTGGCTTTCAAACACCCTTATTTATGAGAATTCATCCTCTTTTGCTTGGATTTTTTGACATTTGTCTTTACTTTGCAATTTGTCATTCACAATTTAGAGTCAATTTGTCGCTTTCTTCTTGTTTGTCTGAATGAGTGAAAACTTTCTAAGGGGTTTCAAAGGTATTTTGCACTTTTATTTTTTATATTTGAGTCATCTTGTCCAATCTCTTCCTTTTTATTTTTTTTGATTTTTTATTTCTTTTGTTTGATCATAACAAGGGTGTCTTTTGGTTTATGTGAAGTTTGTTTCCATATTGCTTAAATCTCACAACTCTTGAAGTCCAATTAGCATAAGAAGCTTTACATCTACCAGTTATCAATCACAATTTTTTTAGCATTGCATTGGATTCCTTATGGAGGACTATTGCATGAGGTCATTGCATCTAGTGTTTTACGCGAAAAGGAAAATCCTTCTCCTTCCCACTAGACATTCATTGAAAGAAAATATCATATCATTTCTTATGCATATTTGGGAACTGAGTCATAATATCATTAGTTTCACTCTCATACACCCTCCTGTGAGCAAACAACAGCCATTAAAATCAATGCCTAACTAAAATTTATCATACTTTTTACATCTTTGTTAACAAAACCTACATTAGTTTAAGGTGGCTTTCGAACAAAGCTAGAGATGATAACTTTCCAAAGCTATCAAACAAAACTTCTAGCATCTTGTGATAGGGAGAGCAAATACAATTGTTGTATAGGCTTTTTGGGATCCCCCTCTCACAAGGTTTACTGACAAGGTCGCATTCGTGAGTTGGCTTATATTATCCCTGCCTCAACCGCTTGTGCGGCTCTTATCGTAGGCTGGGGTCACTGAAGGTATACCCATGATTATGTGTTTCTCAGTTCATTTCTGCATTCTATATCCTACCCACATTCGTGACGTGACGCATAACCGCATCTTAGGGGTTGATTGTGAATTGGTGACCTTAGTATCCATAATCTTTTAGGGTCCCAGCCACAAGGTGGTTGCTGAAGTCTCATCAGACTCGAACAGACGCTAGTCAAACTCACTTGAGCTCCTTAGAGGATAACCAACAGTTATTGCATGGAAGCTTGCACCAAGGCTGCAGTCCATTAAGCATGTCGCCAACGTAACCCATCCACCTTTCTCTATCCCCACCTCTTTCCTATTTTGATCTCTCGGGCTGACGTTGATTTCCTCATCACCGCTCTACTGGTGGGAAGGTTTGTTTTATTGTTTGCTTATTAGATTTGTAGCATGTGAAGTCTATTTCCCCTTAGTGGACCTTAGGTCAAATCAATATTAATGGTGTCAACTCCCGAGAGTACCAATGGAGGAACCCCTTCACCTGGGGAAACTTATACCATTCCTTCATTTGGAAACTTGGTCCTTCACATTGCAACATCCAGTCTTCCAGGACTCACCATCATGTTACCATTTTGGTTGTTCCCCACTATGGTGATCTCTAATCCTCCTAATGTTTCAACTGCACCTAATACTTAGATGTCAATTATTCACCTGGCTATCAACCTCACGCCACTTTTCACCTTCTTCGCTTATTAAGTCTCCTTCCTTTCTCCTTCTTCGCTCTAGTGAGAGCTCTAAAGAAAGTAACCGGGTTGATCGTAAGAAGAAGAAACAAAAAGAGAAGAAGAAGAAGAGCTCAAAGCGACCAAGGCTCCAACATTACGTCAATCCCAACAACCAACTACCGCACAGTACCGGAGTGTTGATGAGGCCAATAAGATTAAAACGAAGAATATAAAACCAAAATTCCCTTGCAGTATTTATAAGGGTGACCACTTCCAAGGATTTCCTCAGATTCCCAAGGTCTTGTAAATGTGGTCCTCCATGTCATCTGCCTTTGCCGGACATGCCGATACCGGCCAACTAGTGACGCCAAGGTTGGTAAGAAGAAGAAAACTATCAAATTCCCTTTAGAGCAGCAGTGCAAAGGTGATCATTATTCTCACTTTTTTCCTCATATGGATCGGTATTTTCTTTTGGAAAAACTTCAAATTTCAAAAGGTTATCGCGAAGATTTCTCCTAACCCATCATTAGTTGATATAATGGTCAATCCAGTTCCATCCACAGTCAATCCAGTTGATCGTGGTCAATCTTAGTTTCATCCTCTACAATCACTCACCAAAGTACGATATATGGTTCTCAAGCCATTGATCATCCTTAATCTTCATCAAAAGAGTGTAAACCAAGTAGTCAATTTAGTTCTCAGTTTCGGGCTCTATCCCACTCTCCCATTAGAGTGACACCAAAGTGGTCGATACATTTCCACCCGCCTAATTCTATTCTCTCCTTGGAAATGAAACCCAAGTGGTCGATTCTCCGTTTCATTACTTGGCCGGATCCAACTCCTCCTTGACGAAAGTGCCAAAGTGGTCGCATCCCGCCTTCTTCCTTATTAGTCCCACTCTTCCGGTATTCTCGTGTGGTCGATTCGATCCTTATTGGTCGTGATCCTACTTCCTCTAGAGTAAATCCCGAGCACGCTTCACATTTTTCTCAAGGATACATACAATCTACCGTATAGGAATTCCTCATTCTCTCGTGAAACCCTCTCCAAGTAATGAGGCCATCCTTTGATTGGGGTGCGCTAACTAAACCTAGTCTTCCCTCTCACATTCTTTTTCATATTACAGAAGCCGGTCCGGACGCTCTCAAACATTGATAGATGAAGGTGTTTCCATTAGTATTTTGTCCTATGTTTATTGGCATGCTTTGCCGCTCTCCATCTTTGTGCCGCTTATACAAAATCTATTAGCTTTAACAGAAGAAATAGTAAAACCTT
Organism: Picea sitchensis; assembly: GCA_010110895.2. Classification (NCBI taxonomy): domain Eukaryota; kingdom Viridiplantae; phylum Streptophyta; class Pinopsida; order Pinales; family Pinaceae; genus Picea; species Picea sitchensis. The sequence goes on from SNQJ01S0053372.1 coordinate 19,448, forward strand.
TAGGGACCCTTCCTTTCGCCATAACTTTGGGAGGGAAAACCATCTTTATTGATGTCATGGTAGTCCGAGACCCCTTGGATTTTCTTTTTTACTCCTTGGTGGGATTATGTCTATGCCATGAAAGCTATTGTGTCCACTCTTTTTCGGTAGATATATTTCCCACATGATGGATGAATGGTGACTATTGATCAAATTCTCATTCATCGATCCTAACTAGATTACCTCCCTAATGGTTCTTATATGAAGACAGTATAGCCTCGGGCCGTCGCATGTTAATTATGTGGTGTTTTCTCCCATGACTTCAACTTTAGACGATTTGGATCTAGAAGTTGACATGGTGGTTTTGCAGGGCTTACAGCCCGATCTCCTTACCCCTATCCCAGACCTCTACATGTGTTCCTTCCAGAGTAATTTTCTTCTGTCTAGTGAAGATCTCCTTGAATCCATGACCGTCTCCTTGACATGTATGGCCGCCTCGTAGCCGCTTTTCTTGGTGCCATGATCAAGAAAAATTTCACCAAAGATGGTTTTTCTGTGTAAAGCTCATTAAAAATGAAACAGAGGCCTTGATCATAGTTTCCCTTCTCTGTGGAAAGTCGTTAAAAAATGAAACAGAGGTTACCAAGATAGTTTTTATGCTCATAAGCTCGTTAAAAAATGAAATAGAGGTCATGAGCATAGTTTCTCTCTATATAAGACTTAAACAACAATCCGAGGATTGCACCCCGTGAGCCCTCGGCATTGTTCTTTTTGTGTCGGGCTCAAAATGAAATGGCCATTCTCTTGAACCTTCTTTTTCTCATCCACTTTATCCTTTTTCTCCGTCTAGTGGAGAAATTGGTGAAAACCTCAAAATCGGTGAAATGATCCAGCTTGGAGGGCATGTCTCCAACATTTGATGATCATTCTCGAGTTAATCCACTAGATTTTGTCGAATACCGAAGTTTCTATCTTTGGTTCTTCGTACTCAAAACATGAGAATGTAACCAAGTAGAATTTAATCACTTTTTCGGACTTCCTCGTGGATAAATGAAAAAGGAACCCTTTGAATATCTTTGCATCTCTTTTCGTGACTTCTAAACATGAAACATTCGGCGATTCGGGTTTCCTTTCACACTTGTTAAAAGGTTTGAAGGGCATCTTTCAAGTGATACTTATCTCTTTTTTGGCCTTAAGAGACTAATATTACTAAAAGGACAACATTGGAGTCATCTTTGTTACAAACTTCTAAATATGAAACCACCCATTTTACCTTCTCCGACTCGCTAAATGATCATACATTGAAGTGCCCATACGGGACCGAACCCTGGCTTCTTCCAGTTCATTAAAAAGGAAGATGGACTACGTATGAGTTATATTGAGCATGTGTTACCCTTCGAGCTCAAATTAAAAAGAGGTACTCGCTTATCTGTATGGGGGAAAAATTGTTAGCAAGCCAAGATGTTTTTGGAGAACAAGAACTCTACGTCGCCTCTTGAACACTCCATTAATTTTGTCTTTTTCATGACAACTATTTGAACCTTCCTCGCAGATACTGGTCCTCTAAGTTTCTTTTTACTCCTTTGGGTCACACAACAAAAGTCATAACATTACATTATCAAAATTTGTATCCATGTCATGTTTCATCACGTAAGCTTCAAGAAACAAGGGAAGTATCTCGCCTTTGAGAGTCACCATCACAAATATATTGTTTCAATACCCATGTTAGTCCATGTTCATTTGATCTACCAATTACATTCGCGGTCGGGCCATGTCCTTGATGGGGATACATCAAGGCCTTCCCATGACAAGTCTCTTCCTATCGAATTCAAATCATTATACAGGAATTAGAATTAGAAACCATACCTTTGGGACCTCAAAGACATGCCTCCCTCGGCGAGTATTTACATCATTGAACTCTGATTGGATGATTCTAAATTTTAATGTTCGACTTCAACTCATCTTATCGGTCAATGCCTAGAGTACTCCGGGGAATCATTGACATCAATGGTGATTTACCTCGCTTTGTTAATGGTTTACATCATTATTCCATAATCAAGTGGTTTCTATCATTGTTCGACATCGTGACATCTATTCACATGGTTAGATTCATACTACATCGTGATAGGTAATAACTCGGTTGAGTTATCACTATTATGCATACTTTGCCCAAGTTATGGCGCGACTTCTTTGAACTATGACATGCACGTCATAGATCCACTTGTATTGGTCATGGTCATGTCTTGTCATCTCATAGATCCACCATTCTTGTGGCCACGACCGCCTGAAGTCATATATATAGATCCACATTGTATCCAGTAGCAGCCATACTAATTTTGTCAATATAATTGGTGGGATCCAAGCAGCAGGTTTTATGGAGGCCATACCTAAAAATTATTTATCACTCGAGCATAGGTATGCCCTACTGGGTTTGAAACATGTCATAATATTTGTTTGATGGTGCATATTTTTCCGCTCAAGGCCCATACCTTAAATGGAAGTAAAGTTCACAAAGTATTTCGCAGTCATCATCGCTTTCTAATCATACTTTGGGGCAACTGTTACACCTCAAAATTACTCACTGATAGTGTCGCAAGTGTCATCATTACAAGTATGTCGCATGTTGTCCAAGTAAGTGTCGCACTATTGGATTTAAGTGTTGCAAGTGTCAAAACAATTATGTTACATATTTCTATGTCGTGTCTCTAACGACATCATGAAGACACTTAAGACACCTCAAAGGATAGTTGGAAGAAGAGAAATCACTTGAAAGGGAGTGCAAGCTTGACATTGATAAAATCACTAAAATTGATTTTGGGAGGAACACTCCCTCCACTATTAGGGGAGAACCACACCTCGAGCCTCTTTGGGGAGTGTTTGAGTGCTCTTTACACCCATTTTAAATGCCACCTCTTTTGAGAAAAAATTATGGGTTTGTTGAGGTAAATAAGGGAATAATCCCTCAACTCTTTAAGGTAGTTGGATTCAAATAGATAACCAAGGTATTTGATTATAGGGGAGTTCTCAACCTGGCAAGAGGAATCCTCAACTTATCTCAAATATATCTCAAGTGGTTAGCCTCCGTTGTTTATATGAGGCCTTCTCATGGTGAAAGACACAAGAGATACTAGAGATTGATACCAAACTCATGATATCATAAGTTTCAAATCTCCAAAATATTTTGTTCTTACCACTTATAGGATCATAAGTTAGATGTCATCAAAGAAATCAATGGATATTGATTGAGAAAGGCTGGACAAGGAGAACTGGAAGATATTGCTGCACCTTCATCTCACAAAGGATTGTAAGTACTTTTACTTGTTCTCATTAATATAATCAATGCTTGGTCTGTTTATTTCAAAATTGTACTCTGTTCCATATGAGTTTGTCTGTAGCAGATGGATCTATGATTGAGATAATATCAGTAGAGTAGGAAGCCCATTGTATATTTGTTTTCCTTACATGACCTACTCTGGAGCCTGTGAAGCCTAGATTTTGCAAGGATAAACGTCATTCATAAGGTACATGTCCTTCTCCTTCTCTTTCATTCATTAGCTTGATTAGATATAAAGGAAGTCATCGGTGTCCATGTTAAGCACTTTTTGTCTTTGCCTTAGGAGTCTAGAGACCAAGAGGGAATCCACTTGTCCGCAGGGGGATTCACCTACAACAGGAAGCTAAATCCTTGGAGCATTCTTTTAGTGCGGTAAGGAAAGTTGAAAGTAAAAATATGGTTATTAGAAGGGTTTCCACTAACAATTATAAAGAATCCCATGTTCATTCTCGTAACATCACTCAGCCTACAAGGTTGACACATCGGTAAATGGACGAAATAAGACAAAAGTGACTATGTTTCAATTGTGACAACAAGTGCAATAAGGGGCATAAGTTTGGTGAGAGGAAATTATTGTACATAGATTGTGAAGAGAAAGAAAATCAAGAGCTAGAACCATTGTAAGATTTAAAACTAGAAGAGACTACTCCAAACATAGTCTTGCCATGTGTTGGATATTATTAACACTCCTCAAACTCTCAATATAGGAGATATGAAAAAGAAAAATGTAACAATGTTGATAGATTGTTGTATCATATGTAATTTCATTAATTACAAACTAGCCAAACTTCTCAATTTATTTATATATCCAACACTAGAGTTTCAAGTAATGATTGTAGATGGGGGCACCATAAATTGTTCAGGGAAGTGTCATAGTATTAAGCTCACTGTGGGGGATTATTTATCGGATATTCCAATAATTATAGTCCAAATGGGTGGTATTGATGTTGTATTAGGGGTCCAATGGTTGTAATCATTGGGAACAATGACTCTTAATTTCTAGGAACTTTTCATAAGATTTTCCTTGGAAGGAAAGGAGATTGAACTCAGAGGTATTTGAGAGAAACCCTCCAAAGTGATAAACTCTAACAACATAACAAAATTTCTAAAAATATGACACCATGGTGTAATTGCACAATTGTACTAACTAGATGTTAAAACATTTAGACCCTCTATTCCTGTGGATCTCCAAAATGTTGTCAATAATCTTTCTAAGGTATTTGCCGAGATACCTAAAGGTATTCCACCCACTTGATATTATGACCATGTTATTCATTTCAACTGAGAAGTGTACCACCTAACATTAGACATTACAATACCCATATACAAAAAAGAGTGAGATTGAGTGTATGGTTCAAGAAATGTTATAGGTTAGCATCATTCAACCTAGCCAAAATTATGTCTCTTCACCAATGGTGATGGTTTACAAAAACAAAAGTTCATGGCATATGTGTCCAAATTATAAATATCTCAACAAAATGACCATTAAAGAGCTCAAATCAGAACAAGACAATAAGACATCCTCAAAACAACCTTTTAAACACATAACTTTATGAGTTTTTGGTGATGCCATTTGGCCTTACTAATGCACCATCCACATTTAAAAGCTTGATGTACTTCACATGTCCCGGGAATTCACATGTCATCATCATGAAATGATACAAGTCTTAGATAAGTAAGAATAAACAATGCACTAGAACAACCTTGTTGAATTTTTTTTACTTCGACAACATCTAGGGTTCCTCAAATAATGTGATATCTCCCACTAGTAAATCTTTAACCCTTTCTCCTCTTACTAATACTATAGAATGTTCTTATTCTCAAATTTGTTTTTGCTCAAACTTTTGCCCAGGAGGAAAATTCCTACCTCAATGGGAGATCCTAGAGGCAACTCTCAGGTAAGCCACCCACTATCACCTCGATGGCCTTGCCCAACACTAGGGGGGGGATTTCTATGATCAATCTAGATAAAATTGTTGTAGAAGTGGGAGACAAATTTACTTAGATTGGTTATGAATTATTAATCAAACAACCGGATTTTTCCTTAAGATGTGATATTTAAAGTACATAAAAGGGTTGCTYGATTAACAARGACTTAACACAAGATCCAATCAAATTGTGAGTTAAACATATACTTGTTAATGGAAGTGTTGGAAATAACTCAAATGAGTATGACAATATTAAATTAYCAATTATGACCAAATTTCACTGAATGATAAGTTCACCATGTATCATCCAAGGATATAGAAGTAACCAACAAGTGTGATCAATAATGAAGATCAATATTTGGATATTGCAACATTCCACCAAGTTACATGTATTCAAATGGTTAAGGATACTTAAATATTAAATTTAAAAATCCACAATAGGAGGTGTGATCAATAATGAAGATCAATGTTTAGATATTGCAACATTCCACAAGTTACATGTATTCAAATGGTTAAGTCTTCAATGTTTAGATATTGCAACATTCCACAAGTTACATGTATTCAAATGGTTAAGGATACTTAAATATTAGATAAGAAAATACACAATAGGTTTCTAATTATTAGAGTGCAAAGGTCTTTGAGTCTAAAAAGTGCCATCCATTAACATCATCACATTTAAAAAAAATGTTATGTACTAAACCATCATTCAAACATTGAAATAATACTTATAATAATAGCACACTTAATGAACTATGAAGTGGTTTGTGAATTTGTTGCTATAAATCCCATAATGCTAAATTACTAAAAGTGTATGTTAGAAAATGGTGGCATCAACACTATATCAATTTAGTTTCACAAACCGTGAATGGTAAGAGATCTGAAATAAGCATACTCAATGAGAATTATGTCATCACCATTCATAAAATTGTTAGAGGTTGTTTCATTGAGTTATGCATGTGTTTACGAACACTTTAAGATCTATTGATCATATTCTTTATGTTAATAATGATCAATGCGAGAGTTCTAAGATTACCAATAGATTAAAATGGAATCCCACATGAGATTATTAAGTTTTCAACTTATGAAATGATGCAAATGCCATGTGCGTTATTGTCCATAAACCATCATTAATTTTTTTGTGATTATAACAATTAAAACTTAGCCATAACAATGATGAATTAAATTACCCAAATTTAAGTATGTTAGTAGCAAATTAGGACAAAAATGATTTCTCAAAGTAAACCAGACTTCTATCAAATCCTTAAGTACAAAGTTTAAACCAACAATTTCCAAATGGAGTGTTGGTTTCTTAAGCAAGTTATTCAAGCATATTAAACATCGTTCTGACCATTAGATGTGTTTAAAGTATGTGATAAGTGAAATATCTCAAGATATATAATCACAACAACAATTTCCAGCATGAAGCATGAGGCATCAAGCCCTTAAAACAACACGTTTGGGCATATTTTGCATCAGTTAGTTCTTAGGTGCATTTGGAAAACGAGTCAAATAAGATATTTAAAAACATACATTACATGCCCATGTATTTCAACAAAGTGAAATCAAGACTTCAACATATCATGCATCACTTAGATCATTAAAGATATTTTCATAAATAAAGTTTTATTAATCAAATTTTAAGCACATATTTACTCCAATTAAGTGAGTCTAACTTCCTAATTCAACAAAAGTATGGTGATCTTGGAAAGCTTCTCTTAATGCTTTTTGAGCACATAAATAAAATTCTAAAGAATCACAAGTAATCACTTACCCTCTTAAGGTCCGATAGACCAATTAGGTCTTAGTGGACGTTAATCATCATCAATAAGTCGTTTCATTGTGTATTGCATCAATTCTCCAATAAAGTGAGCCATTAATGTTGATTTAGTAAGTCGTTTCATCATGTATTGCATCAATTCATTGTATTCAAGAGTTTAGATTATTAATTACATAAAATGTTGGATTAATAAAGTGTAAAATGCATTAAAACCCTCATCCAATGAGGCAATCCAAATAATAGTCTTAATAGTCATGAAACCCTCAAACATTAAGTTGTTAGACTATTATATTAAGAGTGATAAGTATAATTGAACGAGGATAAAGCAAAATGTTTAGGATCCTTTAAGTCACAACTCACAATCAATTACTTTCTAGCACCATGAAAGATCATTGAGTAAATCTAGAACCATAAAATTATCGATATGTGAAGCATTGTTTAATCTACTTCTTGTGAAATCATTAGATCCATCAAAACTATGAAATTTAAGTGACTAGATATAGATATAATAGAGGAATGAAAAATGTTTAATGATTAACATGAAAAATGAACGATGTTGTAAGTAAAGTTCAAGTGTAGATTCATAAGTTAATCCCAAGAAACTTGAATCATGCAACCTAGATCTAGGAATGTAAACATTAAAACCCTAGATTGCTAGTGTTGGGTTGTTATATTCTTTGCAGTGAAAGTTGAGTCGAGGTGGAATGATTGGAAGAGAAATTTGATGTTGAACTGTTCAACCATGCCAAGCCAAAATCAAAGTGATCGACAACAAGTTAAAGAAGTCGACCAACAAGAGGTCGACGTGCGATCATATGGAAACTGGCTGAAGACCAAATGACAGTCGACTGGTAAACTGACTTGAAGTCGACTGTAACAGAATCTCGAGATTTGCGGGATTTGTAGCCAATGATCTGCGTGGATCTGTAACCATTTTTTGGACCCCTTTCTTTAGGGTTTTTCCTACTGTAAAGCCTATAAATAAGTTGTGTTGTAATTTTGTAAGAGCTAATCTTTAGATCAATCTTTATAGGTTGTTGGTCATGTAGATGTAATTTGAATTGGCTATAGGGTTGTCCTTGTGTAAATAAATAGGGTATGATGTCGATTATGTCATAGGTGTAGATCAAGGTTAGCCATGTAACCTTTTATTCTGAATGAATAAGACACCAAGAGAGCAAGACGCTCAAGCAATGTTGGTTTTCCAGTTTGGATTTCCAGAGTAAGATATTTGTGTGTTGTGTGTTAGTATTATCATTTCATTTTTTTCTTAAATATTTCTTCCTCTCTTCTTCTAGGTTTAACGTAGAATTTTAATTTCCTAACATGTAGTATCAAAGCTTGGTTTAAAAACCTTGGATTTGAGCTAAACCTTAGGTTTAGTAAGAGTCGTAAGTCATAAATATTTAATTTTTTTCTTAAATAATGATGAGTAGATTGAGAATAGAGATCAAAAAATTCAATGGCCGGAATTTTGAGCTTTGGAAGCTTAAAATTGAAGATCTCCTTGTAGATCAAGAACAATGGGAAAAAGTCTGTCTAGGCACCATATTGGCAGGTATGTCAAATGAAGAATGGGAGAAACTCAAGAGAAGGGAAAGGCTTATGATATGACTGTGTCTTGTAGATTTGGTGTTAATGAATGTCTCAGGTGAAGACTTGGCTTAAAAATTGTGGGACAAGTTGGGAAGCTTGTACTAGTCAAAATCCCTAGTAAATAAATTGTTCCTTAGAAATAAACTTTATCTTATGAGGATGAGTGAGGAAATTTCAATAACTAAGCATTTAAATGTGTTTAATACCATAATAAGCCAATTATCTTCTATGGATATTAAAATCAATGAGGAGAAATGTATTAGCCTATTTTGTTCTTTTCCAGACTCTTGGGATAACTTAGTTGTGGATATAGGGAGTAATTCAACCACATTAGCATTAGAAGACGTGGTTTCATCTCTACTGTCAAAAGAAATGAGAAGGAATAACATGCAAGGATCGACCAAATATGCATTAGTGGTGAGGGGTTGATCGGTTGACAAAGATAAAGTAAAATTATCTAGTAGAAATTCTAAGTAAAAGGGTAGATCTAAATCCCATGTTCAGTTGACGAGAAGATGTTAGAAATGTGATAAAGTTGGGAATTATTAAAGCAACTACAACTAAAAGACAATGGAAGTCAGTACAATATACGATGAGAAGCAGTCGACTGAGAGAAAGACTACTCCAGATAAGGGAGGTGATGTGTATCTAGCGTCGATCAATACACAATCGGATTAAGATGTTTGGTTGATCGATTCAGGATCATCCTATCATATGACACCACATAGATAATGGTTCTGTGAATATGAACAATATGAAGGACATTTCTTTCTGGGGGACGACTCGAAAACCAAAATTGTTGGAGGGGGAAGACTCTGACTGATACTGCAAGATGGGAGGAGTAGAACACTTCCAGGTGTGCTACATATTCTGGGTTTGGAAAGAAACCTGATGTATGTCAGTAAGATGAGTGATTCAGGAGTGCACACTCTATTTTAGAAGGATACGTACAAAATTGTCAGAGGTGCGATGATATTAATGAAAGGAGTTTGGATTGAAACCCTATACAAGTTATTAGGGAATGTCAACTCAAATGGATGTAACAACATCGTTTTCCCTGAAGTTGACTCAACTCGACCTGAGATGAGTCAAATAAGCTTCGACTTGACTTGATTCAACTCGGGATGAGTCAATTCAAATCGACTTGACAAATGTTTGTCAAATCTACCTGACCATCCTATGGCACAAGAGGATGGGACACAATGGAGAAAAATGACTTTGAGCTATGTGTAATAAAGGTCTGGTCGAAGAGTTTCCTGAATGCAATTTAGAAGTTGACTTTTGTGAACATTTTATATATGGAAAACAAAGTCAGGTGAGGTTCCCATTTGGAGTGACAAGGGAAAATGCGAATATAGAATTGGTTCATAGTGATGTGTTTGGCCTTGTTTTAGTGCCTTCAATTGGTGGATATATGTATTATGTCTCCTTCATAGATGATTTTTCCATGAAAACATGGATATATTTCCTGAGGAAGAAATAAGAGGTTTTTGAGAAATTCAAAGAGTTTAAGTCTCTTGTATAAAACCAGACATATAAGTAGATTAAGGTGTTGATAACTGACAATGGTTCACATGTGGAAAAGAATTTGAGAAATTATGCAAGCAGTGTGGCATAGCATGCCAAAATACCACACCATATACCCCACAAAAAAATGGAGTTGCCGAGAGAATGAACAAAACGTTGATGGACAAGGAAAGGATTATATGCAGCGGTGATGGGCTCGCACAAGAATTCTGTGCAAAGGCAGTCAACACTGCAAAATATCTAGTGAATATGTCTCCTTCGTCGGCGCTAGTCGACATGAATCCACGTGAGGTATAGTCTAGTAAGAATATTTTGGTTTCACATATCAAAGTATTTGGCTATGATGCATTTGTTCACGTTCCCCCAAAAAAGAGGAGCAAGATGGACAAGAAGGAATTCAAGTGTATTTTCATTGGATACAAAGAAGGAATGAAAGGATATAAGCTCTAGGATCCTACATCAAGGAAAATAGTGTATAATAGAGATGTGGTCTTCATAGAAGTTGGAAGGAAGTTTGAGTCTAAAGTGATGGTTCAAATAGAGAATAATCCAGATAAGGTGAGATTTGAACTGAGGAACGAAGAAGAAGATGATTTAGATGAGTCGACTAAATCATATGAAGAGGTGGAACAACAAACCATGGTCATAAGGAGGTTTGAAAGAATAAGAAAACCAGTCAAAAGGCATTGTCCTCCCGACTTATATTACGTATTTGTGTTAACTACTACTGACGAGGAACATAAGTCGGTCAGGGAGGTAGTCGACTTGACAGAGGGTAGACTCTGGAAGGATGCCATGGTCGAAGAAATGGAATCCTTACACAAAAATGAGACGTGGGATTTAGTCGAATTACCTAGTGGAAGAAATATCGTCGATAGAAAATGGGTATTTAAGAAGAAGATGAATGCAGTAGGTCAAGTTGAGAAATTCAAAGCTCAACTAGTAGTGTAAGGATATTCCCAAGTTGAAGGAGTCGATTTCGGTGAGATTTTTCCACTCATTGCAAAATTAACTTCCATTAGAGTACTAATGTCTCTGGTTGTTGCATTTTATTTGGAAATAAAATAGATGGATGTGAAGACAATGTTCCTACACAGGGACATGGAAGAATAAATCTACATGAAACAACCTCAAGGATTTGTAGTAAGGGGCAAGAAATATTTGGTGTGAAAATTAAAAAGATTCTTTTACGATCTAAAGAAATCACCAAGGATGTGGTATAAAAAGTTCGACACATACATCCTTAGTTTGGGATTTGAGAAAAACAAAGTTGATCACTTCATATATTCCAAAGAAGAAGGTGGGTTTTTAATATATGTAGCATTGTATTTCAACGACATGTTGTTGATCGGAAACAACATGAACCCAATAAAGGAAGTGAAGAAGCAACTATCCTCCAAGTTAGACATGAAGGATCTCGATGCAGTGAAATTCATCAGGGGAATGGAGATCAAGAGAGATTGTGCAACTAGAAAGATCTGGTTGAACCAAAAGAAGTATATTGAAACAGTTTTGAAACGTTTCAACATGAAATATTGCAAACCTATAAAGGTGCCAATTCCCGTGGGGGAAAGGCTAACTATTGAATAGTGTCCAAAGACACTGGAGGAAATATAGGACATGACACATGTTCCCTATGAAAGTGTTGTTGGTAGTCTAATGTATGTGATTGTCTGCACTCAACTAGATATTTCCCATGCAGTGAGAGTGTTGAGAAGATACATGTCGACACCTATAAAAGAGCACTTGACAACTGTCAAGAGAGTATTTAGGTATTTGTGTGGMACAAAAGATCATGCCATATGATACCAAGGAAATCATGGAAATGACAATGAAGTATATGTACATGGATTTTTYGACACCGAATGGGCTGGAGATATGGATCGATGAAGGTCAACCAGTGGATATGTGTTCAAGATGTTCGGTGGAGAAATTAACTGGATGAGTAAGTGCCAGTCAATCATAGTCTTGTCAACAACAGAATTTGAATATATGGTATCCACTCATGGAAGAAAAGAAGCAGTATGGCTACAATGGATGTGTTCAAGAATCGTGTTTGAGAAGAGAGCCATGAAGATAAGTTGCGACACTCAAAGAACAATATTTTTGGCAAAGAACCTAGCGTATCCTTCCAAGACTAAGCATATTGATGTACAATACCATTTCATAAGATACATGGAGGAAAGAAATAAGATGATGCTGGAGAAAGTAGACATATTGGAAAACATAGTAGACTCTTTGACCAAGTCTGTGAGTGTTGTGAATTTATCTTGGCATAGAGAGGCAATGGGCATTGCTTCCCTGGGCCTGTGAACAAAAGTTCATGAATCTCCCAATTTCAGCAAAGAAGATAACAAGTGGGAGAATGTTGGGTTGTTATATTCTTTGTAGTGAAATTCAAGTCGAGGTGGATCGATTGGCAGAGAAATTAAAGGTCAAAGTGTTTGACCCGACCATGTCGAAGTGGAAGTAATCAACAACAACTCAAAGAAGTCGACCAAAAAGAGGTTGACAGGTGGTCATATGGAAACCAACTGAAGACCGAATGGTGGTCAACTGGTAAACTGACTTGAAGTCGACTATAACAAAATCCTGAGACTCACGGGATTTGTAGCCAATGATCTCCATGGATCTATAACTGTTTTTTGGGTGCCTTTATTTAGTGTTTTGCCTACTATAAAGCCTATAAATAAGGTCTGTTGTAATTTTGTAAGGGTTAATCTTTAAATCAATTGTTTAAAGATTGTTGTTCATGTAGATTTAAGCCAAATTGGCTACATGGTTGTCCTTGTGTAAAGAAAGAGGGTATGATGTCGATTGTGTCTTAGGTGTATACCAAGGTTAGGCATGTAACCTTTTATTCTGAATGAATAAGACAACAAGAGAGAAAGACACTCAAGGAATGTCGATTTTTCCATTTGGGTTTTCAGGGTAAAATATATGTGTGTTGTGTGTTTGAATTCTCATTTCTTTTTTTACTTAAATCTTTCTTTCTCTCTTCTGCTATGTTTAGCATGGAAGTTTAATTTCCAAACAACTAGAACAATAAAATGAAAATGAAAATTTAAAATCTTTGGTTGAAGAAGTGACCAATGCCTACCTTACTTGGGATATGAGGTCACTTGCCTATCTCAAGTGTTGTTCATGCATGTTATGTATTGGAGTCACATGCACTATTAAAAGATTGCCCCGTGAACACCAAATGAGATACTTGAAATCCTCAAGTATGAATGGGGAGGTTGGTCCTATGAGAATCCGACCTAAGAACTACAAGTTGAAATCTAAATCTAGTCTAGCGCAAGAGGGTAAAACCCTAGGATGTCCATGTTTCCCCCTCATGGGAAACTACTTCTAGACTATCCTCTCAAGGGTGCATTAATGCTAGCTTAGATGAGCTCTCCTACTCATATTTTCTAGTTCCAACTTGATCTTCCAGTCATTTTAACCTGACATCATCCATGAATTCCTTCAGATAGATCTACCATGGTATATCATCTCCTATGCTTTACACTGCAAATGATATGTGCTCATGCAAATGGTACTTCATGCTTCATTTTTTCAATTGATGCGCTATGATTTCATGTGTGGGTTTCTTATCTAGAAGTGGTGTGATATTTTATAACATATCGTGAAAGTAATTAACATTGGTTATATCTTATAACAATTCTGAATACATACAAATCTTTTGGCATAATTACACTAGCACATGATCTTGAATCTTTGGCTATTCAAATTTCATCTTTCACATAAAATTTTAGGTTTTAATAAAGCTTGAACCATCTCATAATCTACTCTCTTTTCTACTTCAACATGTCCTACTTGGACATATTGGACTAACAATGTTGAGCTCTTTGTGAGCTTGGCTTTAGGACTTTCCTTCTCCATGATGACATTTAGGAGTTCCACCTTCAAGTGTGAGTGTGTTGATTAAGTGAGGTCAAAACATAGTTACCAACTTAACAAGAACTGTGACATAAAAACAAGAACTTTATCCCCCCAAAACCATATTTTTGTTTCAAAAACACCAAAACCAACCCCCTATTTCAAAAAGTGGTACTACCGATACCACT
>SNQJ01S0053372.1:34802-45559 GCA_010110895.2 Picea sitchensis
AATAACTACAATAAATAACTAGGATCATAAGAAGATAACCATGCACAAGATACACAAGAATTTATCCTAGGAAACCTTTTTGCATAAGGGAAGAAAACCCAACAACCTTTCACTATAATATTTGTCCAAGAGAAAATACAAGAGAAGAAATAAGAATTGTGCTACAACTCCAAAGATAACACACTAGTCCAATAGAGTGAAATACATGAGAGAATGATATCCAAGTGATGTCTTCGAATGAGAGATAACTCTCCTATATATACATGTCCAACGTGTGAACTATCACATCCAAGTGGTGCCTCTCAACAGGGTCGGCTTGAACCTTTATGTCTCTTGTGCAAGGCATGGGCCTTCTTCCTTCTCTTGACGTGATAGTGAAGTCTTCTCCATCATGTCACACATGACTACAACCAATGCGTACCTTCTCATCTCGTCTAGGGGCTACAACCACACAGTGTGTGTCATCATCGTGAAGGGATACAACCACAAGACGTGTCCACAAGGGATACAACCACAAGGGATGATGGGATACAACCCATAGTATCCCAACCACTTGGGATACAACCCAAGGGTCGCTAGGAACCAGTCCAGTATAGTATCCCAAACTCTTGGGTTGCAACCCAAGGGTCATTGGGCACCAACCCAGTACAACATCCCAACCACTTGGGATACAACCCAAGGGTCGTTGGGCACCAACCCAGTACAACATCCCAACCACTTGGGCTACAACCCAAGGGTCGTTGGGCGCCAACCTAGTAGAAATTATCAGTCCATCAATAAGTGTCATACTCAACTCAATCCATCAAGGAGTATCATCACAGGTCAACCCAACTCAGTCCATTGAGGAGTATGACCTGGAGAATGTATCATGAAGCTACAATCATCAACACTCCCTCTCAATGAGAGGGCCATTCTCTACCACTCTAAGTTTATCATGGAAGTACTTAAACTTTGACTTGGCAAGGGGCTTGGTGAGAACATCTGCAATTTTCTCATCTATAGGAAGGTACTGCACCAATACTTCTTTCCTCTGCACCATATCTCGAATGTATTGGTACTTGATATCAACATGTTTCAAACTGTCATGAGATATTGGATTCTTTGAGAGCTTCACACATCTCTGGTTATCACAATGAATCATGGTGGGATACAACATCTGCCCAAAAAATTCTACAAGGAGATTCCGAAACCACATTGCTTTGTGTACTGCCATCCATACTGCAATATACTCAGCTTCTGCGATACTCAAGGCCACAAAAGTTTGTTTCTTGCCACACCAGGAAACCACGATAGACCCCAAACTGAAGCAACACCCTGAGGTGCTCTTTCTGTTAACTATGCTCCCTGCCCAATCAAAATCAGCATATCATGTCAACATTGGAAGCATATCTCAGGCCATATCCAATTGTGCCTCGCAAGTATCTCAATAGTACATGCTTCACAACTGCCCAATGTATATGTTTTAGTTGACTCGTGAACTGGCTAAGTGCACTCACTGCATAGAAAATATTTGGTCTAGTGTTAAACATATACGTAAATGATCCAATCAATTGCCAATACATAGTCGGATCAGTCAAGTCTGAATTGGAAGAAGACTCACTCAACCTATTCATATTCGACACCATCGGTGTGGCCATGGACTAATAGTCCAACATCCCAAATCTCCTCATAATCTCAACTGTATACTTCCCATGACTCAGGAAGATCTCATATGTTCTCTACCATACCTCTAGTCCCAAGAAATAGTGCATCATGTCAAGATCCTTCATTTCAAATTCAAAGGCCAACTCATGTTTGCACCACGTAATGAGAGACTCTGCTCCGGTGATAAATAAATCATCAATGTACATGATCAAAATCAAGGATTCACCTTCAACAATCTTATATTACAGGTTGGCATCATAAACACTCTTGTTGAAACCCAAACTCATCAGGTATCCATCAATCCTTGCATACCAAGCTTGAGGTGGTTGCTTGAGTCCATACAGGGCCTTCTTCAACCTGCACACATGGGACTCCTTCCCATGCATCACAAAACCATATGGATGCTTGATGTACACATCTTCCTCGATCTCTCCATTAAGGAAGGATGTATTTACATCCATCTGATGTAGTATCCAACTCATGGTTGAAGCAAGGGAAATGATATTTTGAATGGAGTTGTACCGAGCAACATGAGAAAATGTATCCTCATAGGCTATTCCCTCTACCTGAGAGAATCCTCTAGCCACAAATATCTCTTTGTTCTTCTCGATGTTCCCTTCAACTGCATGCTTTATCTTATAGATCCACTTGGAATTCACCATAGACTTCCCTTCAAGTCTCGGAACAATATCCCACACATCATTCTTCATGATGGACCGATATTCCTCCTTCATGCCATCTCTCCAGACCTGTTGACTAGATGCCTCCTCATAACAGGAAGGCTCAAAATCAATGATGTGGCTCATTTCTACAACATAGCTCGAGAATATATGAGGTCTCTTTCTCTCTATGAAAGTACCACGGGGATATGCATATCCCTATGCCTCTTGAAAAGTCTAACAAGCCCATGCACGCCTTTTCCAACCTCATGTAATATATCTAGGAACATAAACAGGATATACAAGATTAACTGGATCAACATGATCAACTGTCCCCATGGGCTTTGTTGTCGCAAGAGTTGGTTCTAGGCTCTAATAGAGCCAAGCCTTAGCACATTTTAAATGAAAAAATAAGTTATCACTCAGAACTTGACTTGGGTTGCAAGCAAGTAAACTTTGAGATAACCTCGACCCACCTTTGATTGGAAACTGCCCCTTCCAACCCGAGAGGGATCTCTCGAAAATATGTCACAATAGGATATTCAATAAGCTTAACAGTGGGTATATCTATGGGTAACAATTTTTTTTGGGTTTTTAGGCTTGGTGGGTTGGACCAGGAGGTATTCCATTGGGAATGGAGTCAAACGATCAAGAAAATAATAAGAGTGTTTTGGCGATGGAAATCCATGGAATAGAGGAGAGGTAGAAGATGATTACAAAGAGAAGGATTTATAAAAGTATGGCAGCATAATAGAGAGAAAACATATCAAAATGCAAGGAGCACTTAGCAATGAGTGAATTCCAAGCATAAATCACTGGAAAGAGATGGTTGGGACAGAGCATCTAGCAAAGGACGAATTCTGAACCTTGATCTCTGAAAGAAACAAACTATAACCATTCCACAACAGAGAATCTAAAAGAGGATGAATTCTATTACAAAACAGTTACAAATCGAGAAGAAAAGATAGATGGGGTGATATTGAAACTAATAAAATGCACAAACTCTGCAAGCAACATCACAAGAATCTCTGATATGGATAAAACATGCTTCTGCAATCTTATATTAAACTGAAAATGAAAGCTATAGCCTGGGAGTACTACTCCTGTGTGTATCCCCCCACCCCCTCTATCCAATGTTACAAATATGCCTCATATAGGTCTTGAGGTCGAAAATCCTCCCAAAACAACAGTTACAGTCTATTCTCGAAACTAACGGCCATAGAAGATGGGCCAAACTGCTGAGAAATGAGGCTGTGGTTATGGTTCTGTATCTCTCGAATCGTGATATATGTGCATAAAATTAAAGAGGCTTTTGTGCCTCTATTTGTTCGGAGAAAAACCTCTCTCAGTTCCCTGAGATCCATTTTCATTTGCCTCATATCTGCATTTTACAAACATGTGTCAAAACATGAAACTATGAGATCCAAAAATTAGGGCTTGGAGATGGATTCAATTCTCCCAATATGTGACACCTGTATGAAAACTGAGAGAGGTTTTTGATATTCTATTTGTTATGCACAAAAACCTTCGACCATTTCTCAAAATGATCCTCCAGTCGCTCAGAATCATCATTTGAAAATGATGACTCAACGCAATAAAAAATGCCACATTTCTGAAAAAGAACCTCATCTTGTGAGGGACTTTTGACTACCTTCCCAAGATCCAAATCAAATTCTAAAGACACCACTGGAAATATTAGGATTTGTACATGTCGATCGACTATTCAAACGCGGAAAATGGCCTCCCCAAGGCTGAGAAAAATGGTTTTTTTCCTAAGGCTGTTTTTTTTGCATATGACTAGAGTCTCGATTTCGGGTTTTCGGGTTTCGGGGTTTTGGGTATCATGTCTTCAAGAGTTATGACATGCAAGGAATCCCGAATTGTGAAATTGTGATGGGATTAATTAGGCGATAATAATTTGTCTTAATCTCTTAATTAATCACGATTAGCAATTAATCTTTAACCTTTCGTGGATTTAAGTGTCGAGACTTCGATAATACTTGACGCAAAAAATCCTGAATCACGAAATTGCGATGGGATTGATTAATAGTTAAAACAATTTTATCTTTGTGATTAAGCATGATTAAAACATAGGCTTTCGGGGTTTTGGAAATCACAAACTTGAAACTTAAAGCACGAAGGCAACTCAAGTCGTGAAATCACGATGAGACTTGTCAACATTAATCTTTCTTATTCTTTAATTAACTTGACTTATCCTTTAATACTTTAGTGAATTCGGGGATCAGGGCTGTAGTTATTAAAATATCTACGTCGACCAAATCCCCGACGGCCAAATACCCTGGACTCGTGAGATTTTTCTCCATGTGGCTTAATGCTCGGTGTATGTGGTCGTTCAACTGCCAATGCTTCCATTCATTTTCCTTGTGAATCAAGGCTCGAACAGATTGTACATTTCTTTGATTTTCACATGAACCCCATCTTTAGATTTTTTGTGAGTTGCCTTGTGACTGTTGTACTATTGTGGCATTTGGAGCTAATTTCGGCATTATTTGACTGAAGATGACAGGTAGAGAACATTCAGTGATGCACATGATAGATGAATGGTTGTTTTCTCACATCTACACTTTCGGTAGTTAAACACTGTATTTTTTTTCTCTCCTAAGTTACCGAAAGCCAAAATTTCAATATTTGTTACAACAGGCTCAATTGGCTCCCTCTGAACTGTTGAAGGGTGAGGGGGAGAAGATACAATCTCCTCCTACCTCTCACTATCAATATCCAGGTGAGATCCTCTAGATCTCCTAAAGGATACCTCCTCCTCAAAGGAAACATCCTTGCTACCCTCAATCTGTCACTGACCTAGGATGTAGATCCGATATGCCTTTGAAGACTCACTATACCCAACAAATGTACCCTTGTTGCCTGAAGGGTCTAACTTCATCCTTTTCTCCTTCGGTACGTGAATGTAATTATGACACCCAAATATCTTGAAGTGTCCAACCTCAGGCTTCACTCTGGTGAAGGTGATGCAAGAGCATCGCAAGCCAACAAAGTGGAGGATAGATAGATATGCACCAGTGTGTGTTTTGAGGATGTTTTGAATTTGAAAGGATGAAGCATTAATGTAATATCTAGAAAAGATATTTTTTCTTTTATGGTTTGGAGATTGTAACGCAGATCTTGAGCGGTTTGTCTCATCTGTTTGTTGGAGGAAATTAATGTAAGAAATGTAAAGTAGATATAGGCTTTAATTCGATTAGATAACTACAGGTTGTAGGAGGGGAAACTCCAGAAAGCTCCCTCGTATGATTGTAATGTATTATTATTCTCAAGAGTAAGAATAGAGATGTAGAGCAAGAGAATAGGAGAGCAGAGAAGAACAGAGATTGTAGAAGTTGTATAAGCAGATAGTAGTTTCTATAGAACCCGTGTACAAAAGCACTTGAGTTAATATAAGAATTCTTTGACTCAGTTTTTATGGTGTTGTGATGAATACTGTTTGCATCTATTAAATGGTATGTTTACAGTTTGCTTATATGTTCTGTTGTACATTTGCTTCAATGTTGTGTATGTGCATGATTTCATGTTGAATGTATGAAGTCTGTGAGAGGGAGAGTATGAGTTTCAATTGTTTCTCTTCCTGAGAATTCCTGCAAGGAGTGCATTGACAAGTTCTGAGTTTTACCTCAGAAAATATCAGGAGAGATACCGTGTTTTTTTCATACCAGCAGAAGTGAAAGTATATTACAGATCCGTGCAAGGTGTGCGCAGGAAGATTTAGTTCTTAGACTTTTCCAACCCAGTGGGTGATTGAAGAGCTTCTGTTGCAAGGGGTGCACAGAACTGGGAAGTTCAGATAATCAGATATTATCGTGAAGCCACAAGGAGTGTGGGCATAATCCCTTGAAATCCTTGAGTTTGCAATAAGAACTAAGCTCAGGAGGGCTAGATACTTCGAAGAGTTCGAAGGGAAGATGGGACTGAAATCACCTCGCAGAAACCAAGTTTAGAAGGAAGGCACCAATTGTTTGGCCAGGAAGTATTGAGAACTTAAACAGACGGTTGAAATTCTCAGAGGGAGAACTACTGAATTTATGTGGATCGTTGGATCGAGTGGATCAACAAAGAAGTTAAGGCTAAGTTTCTGTCAACAATCATAATCTCAGGAGGAATAGTCTTCGTTAGATCTGGATCAATGGGAGTTGTTGATCTTGTGATTTCAGATTTCAGCATTTTGGTAGTTGGAATGTGGAGCAAGTTGTGACTTGGAGGTCTTGAGTTGCGAAATCCAAATATGCAAAATTCTGACATAATCTGGACCGTTAGATCGTGGGAATATCAGGGCCGTCGATCTGAGGAGAAGAAGTTGTGAGTTTGAACTTCAGGAAGGGGATAAGAGATTGCATCGCGAATTCGTAAGCCGAAAAATATCGACGTGCTCGGAGGTGGACCCTAGGATGTGACTGAGGTCACATGGTTGAGGCATAAGGGAGGATCTAAAGATAAGTAATCCCATTTCAGGGTTTCGGGGGTCAAAGGAGTCAGAGGGACTCACAATAGGAATCGCGAAGTCGTGAAACCCGAAACACCTTTTCTGGTGAAGGTTGTGGTCACATCAGTTGGTAATGTGGAGTGGAGGTTCGTGCCTAGTTCTTGTTCGCACAGGTGTAATTTCTAAGAAGGAACTATGGTTATATGTGTGAAGGTTCTAGTGGGAACTAAAGAGCCATTCCGGCTCAAAGAAGTAGAAAGATCCAAAGACCGGGAGGTCATGCATAACCTATTGAGGTAGGGGTGCTGCGTCAGGTGGTGTTAGAGCTTAAAATCATTGTTTTTTGTAAGAAAGGGAGACAAAAGGAAAGTTTTGATTTAAATTTTGCATGGAACAGATTGAAACGGTGCTGCCAAGAAGCTGTCAAGAGAGACCCATGCCCGATCCAGCCGTGGAAAGGGAAATGAGAGAACTTTGTGCTCGATTGGATGTTATGGAGACAACACATAGGCGAACAACTGATACTGGAGATGTCAGTGAGGCTGAAAGAGAAAGTGAAACTAGAGCCGAAGAATAAGTTGTAGTTGAATATGCTACATAGGAACATATATTCAAGGCTATTGCAAGAATAGGGGCCAAAGAAAAAATGGACATCCTAATGTATGAATGAAACTTAGACGTTGAGGAGCTGCTAGATTGGTTTAGAGCTCTGGATAAATATTTCGATTATGAGGACATCGAAGAAGATAAGAAAGTAAAACATGCTATCACTAGACTGAAAGGGCACGCAACACTGTGGTGGGATGAACTGTAGGCTGACAGGCATTGCAAAGGAAAACAAAGAATCAAAAGCTGGGATAGGATGGTCACAAATATGAAAGCCAAATTTATACCCAGAGATTACCAAATTAATCTGTTTTGAAGAATGTAGAATTTGAGACAGAAGGGGATGACAGTGAAGGAATACACTGAGGAGTTTTACAGACTCAACATCAAAGCTAGTCATCATGAGAGTGATGATGAAAAAGTCACCAGATGCATGAATGGATTGAGATATGAAATTCAATATGAGATGAGCATGGTGACAATCAGAACTGTGGAAGATTCTTATCAAATTTCTTCAAAGATGGAAGTAAAATTGGCCCGAAAGAAAGGTCAAAGGGGCAGAGGTAGAAGTCTAAGAAGAGGCAAAGAAATTTCCCAAGACATAATATAGAAGCCCAAGGATGAAGAAAAGAAACCTCATAACTACCCATAAAGGGGAGGAAGATCACAAGGAGGACAGTATGCCGATAGGAACACTTTTCCTCGAGCCAGAGGAAGAGGAAGATGCAGAGGTGGTGAAATAAAGTGTTTTGTCTGTGGGAATATAGGACACAAGTATTTTGAATGTCCTAATAGAAAAAGAGATGGAGGAGGCGAAGCTCACATTTCAGAAGCGCAGAGGCAAAATGTTGAGGCAGAAGATGTAGAAGGTGGAAGATCCTTAATGATGAGGAAAATTCTCTTGAAGCCAGATAAAGAGATAGAGAATCCAGTCCAAAGGAATATTTTGTTCAGAATTGATTGCATGACCAAGGATAGGGTATGCAAGGTGATAGTGGACATTGGAAGTATCGATAATCTAGTATCCACAGAAATGGTGGAGAAGTTGGAAGTGGAGACAGTTGCACATCCAAGCCCATACAAAGTTTCTTAGTTGCAAAAAGGACATGAAGTAACAATCACTAAAAAATGTTTAGTCGAATTTAAGATAGGGGGTTAAATAGATGAGATTTTATGTGATGTTATTCCAATGGATGTTTGTCATCGTTTATTGGGAGACTGTGGAAATATGACATAAATTTTGTTCATGACAAGAGAAATAACACATACACCTTGGAGAAGAATGGTAGGACGCATATATTGCTGCCAATTGAAGAAAAGAAGGTGAAAGAAGAGACAAGAAATACTATACTTCTCATGAGTGGGAAGGAACTTCTGGATGAAGTCAAGAAAGATGAAGAAATGTAGTTATTTGTGGTAAGAAAACCTAGAGTCATCTTGACCAGTACCTCGATAGATGATCTACCTGGGGAAATTCAGGAAATGCTTGAGAATTTCGCTGATATAGTGGTGGATGATTTACCTTGTTCGTTGCCTCCCATCAGAAGTATAAGCCATCACATTGACCTTATACCAGGAGTGAGTTTACCAAAAAAAACAGTGTACAGACTGATGTCGTAGGAGAATGAAGAAGTTCAGAAGAAAGTCTAGGATTTGATGGACAAAGGGATGATAAGGGAAATCTTGAGTCCATGCGCTGTGCCAACAATGTTAAGTCCAAAGAAATATGGTGGATGGAGAATGTGTACAGACTCAAGGGCTATAAACAAAATCACTATCAGGTATAGATTTCCTTTACCAAGGATGGATGACTTGATGGATTGCTTGAGTGGAGCAACATTTTTTTTCAAAGATTGATTTGAAAAGTGGATATCATCATATTAGAATGAGGGAAGGTGATGAATGGAAGACAACATTCAAGACAAATGAAGGACTATATGAATGGCTTGTCATGCCGTTTGGTTTGACGAATGCGCCAAGTACTTTTATGATATTGATGAATGAAGTATTGAAATATTTCATTGCAAAATTTGTAATTGTGTATCTGGATGATATACTGATCTTCAGTAAGACTGAGGGAGAGCATCTAAGACACCTAACTCTAGTGATGAGGAGGTTGCAGCAAGAGAAGTTTTTGATACATTTGAAGAAGTCATCTTTCATGAAGAAAGAGCTTGTTTATTTTGGTTTTGTGATCTCTTCGAATGAGTTGAAGATGGATCTTGAGAAAGTAAAAGAATTCATAGAATGACCATCACTAAGGAATATCTTTGAAGTCAGAAGCTTCCATGGATTAGCTAGTTTTTACAGTAAGTTCATAAGAAAATTTAGTGGAATTTATGCACCAATGATGGACACCGTCAAGAAAAGACACAAATCTTTTCATTGGACAAAGGAAGAAGAGAAAAGTTTCAAGCTATTGAAAGAGAAGATAACTGGACAACCAGTTCTGGTTTTGCCAGATTTTAGCAAGACATTTCAAGTGAGATGTGATGCAAGTGGATTTGTGGTTGGAGAAGTCTTAATTCAAGATAATAGACCAGTTGCATACTTCAGTGAGAAGCTGAATGATGCCAAGAGAAACTATTCCACATATGATAAAGAGTTTTATGCAATCATACAGGCACTGGAGAAATGGAGGCACTACTTGGTTCCGAAAGAGTTGGTTTTGTATAGAGACAATCATGCTTTACAATCCATAACCAAACAGGAAAAATTGAACTAGAAACATGCAAAATGGGTTGAATTTATGAAGAACTTTACTTTTGTTATAAAGCACATTTCTGGATCTGCTAACAAGGTTGTTGATGCATTAAGCCGGAAATGTTTGATTCTGCAGGAGTTTCCTATGGAGACCTTAGGTTTTGATAGCCTTAAGGATATGTACATAAGTGATTCCGATTTTAAGGACGCTTATGAAGCATGTGAGAATCTTGTTCTGAGAGATAGAAGCCAATGGATTGAATACTTATTTCAGGATGGATTATTATTCAAAGGAAATTAGTTGTGTATCCCGAAGAGTTCTATGAGAGAAAACCTTTTAAAGGAAAAACATAGTGGGGGATTGGCTGGACATTTCAGCCATGAAAAAACATTTGCACAACTTAACAATTTATATTGTTGGATTACTGAGAGGGGGGGTGAATCAGTAATATCGTAATTATAATCCTTTTTCTCCAAATAATCCAAGTGTTATATCAATGTAGAATTATTATCCAATAATTAGCAATAATAAATGAACAATCACACACATACACAGTACACCAATGTTTTACGTGGAAACCCAAATCGGGAGAAAACCACAGAATGATTTATTACATTCATTGGAAGCACCAACTTCCTTTGTTTTCCAGCTGCAACTGGAAGGAGGCTCCAACCCCCTAGTTTTTCAGGCT
>SNQJ01S0053373.1:0-20636 GCA_010110895.2 Picea sitchensis
TGTTGTCCTAAGTCTCTTTTAACATATGATTTTTTATGTTGGCGTGCAAGGCTATATCATTTGGTCTTAGGAGGAACTTATCTACCAAGGAAAGGTCTTCAGGAATATAATCTAGGTAGGATATACCTGGTAGCATACGAGTCGCCATCCTCTTTTGAAAAGGGGCCAAGTCATTACATGGTTTCCCTTGTGAATTTTTTCGTGGTTACAGTCCTTATAGTCACTTTGCTTGTCAGGGTTTTAGGTAAAGAAATTTATGTGTGAAAGAATTATGTTTAATTACAAGTCTTAACTAATCATTATCTTAGAAAAAAAAAATCATCAACCACAGTCTAACTAAAATGAGTAAATTAGCACCTAACTAGACTCGACTAATCGTTTCTCGAAAAGACAGTCATTAACTTCGCATTTCTAGTGAATTAAGAGTGGGATATGTATTTGTCAGAGGTAGTTAAGACTCCGTCCTTGTGCTTAATGGAAGGTATTGTATGCATAGTTTACGATGGCCCTTCCAACCGACCTTCCTCAAATCTCATTATGCCAAGTCTTCCCTAGCACATGGCCCAAACAACTCCGTACCTTCATCATTTACTCTGCTATCACATCCTCCTGTTAGGATTAGGGGGATCCTTCCTCGTCATTGTGGACTCTCTGAAATTCGGCTCTGTGTATTAAACCATCGGAGTGGGGAAAACTATCATTCTGGAGGCCATTACTCAGTGAACCAGTTGACCATGTCCATCTCCCTGGTAAGTTTCAAAAGACTAGCGTATTTAAACAACAGAGTAGATTCTTCGGAGGTTTTATTATGGTGATGGTCATTTCATTCTATGGTTCTTATTTTAGAGTTTAAATAAAATTATCCCCTTAACGCTAATGCTTAAAAATATTCTATATTAATTTATGTGTTGAAGCCATTTGGACTATTTGTTTATCCCTGTCTTGGCTTTCCCAAAAGTCGCGGCACTCTGACTATTTGTTTTATTTCCCGATAGTTGCCAGTTTAATCTCCGGGGAAAAGGCACCTAGGGTTTCACTGGGTCCTAAAACCGATATTCCTTCTCACTCTTACTCTATGGCTACACGTCATGGTCCAATGTTGAATTCTTAGGAAGTTTCGTTAGATTTTATTTTAAACCTGTGTGTAACCCTCTATGTTGCTTCTTATTCTTTCCCTTCACGATGGGTGTGTTTCTTTGTAGGTTCTCTTACTCAGACTTTTAACTGGTCTTTACTGCTGGAAAGTTTCTTTAAAGGTTCAAGTATTCTTGTTTTGGGTATAAAAGAGGAATTTGTCTAAGGTATTCTCGTATAGTCCATAGAGAGCTTCCTTATAGTGAATGACACTTGAGTTGATAGCTTTGAATAAATTTGAAAATAATATTTCTTCCATCGGATGAAAGTCGAACAATAGTTTTTCTTTGTGTTGGTAATATTGTAAGTTGCAAGGCAACCTCTCAGGTTCTGTTATGACATTCTTTATTTGACAGTTTGATTCCTCATTAATTTCTGTGAATTCGATTTTGGGAAGGTTTAAACAATTCTTTGGCACAACTCGACTTATACCATTTATGTATTAAGGAAACTAACACGGTCATCTATTTCATTTTGTTAAAATTCATTCGTTGTTGTACTGTCTCTTTTTCTTACTATCTTTATTTCATTTAAATTATTGGTATAAGTCACTAATGACGGGCCTTGTTGATACCAAGTACCCATCAGGTATTGATTGCACCCTTCCTCCTCGGCATGGTTGTCTATCCAGCAAGAGACAAGGCAAGGATCCGAGCATGCGCATCAAACGATGAGTGTCTCTTTGGAACAATAAACTATTGGTTCAAAGTTTGTCAGTTTTTTTAATGTTTCATTACCTATCTTTCATTTATATGTGGTTAATAAATTCATGGTATGTTTTTGCAGAGCTTCAGACATGCAAAAGTTCTGGGTATCCACCCTTGTGCTTGGCTCAAAAGGTATTCGGTTTTCGAGCCCATCTTTTCTCAATTTTAACTCTACAGGTTCTAGGAAATGGAGGTCGTGGCCTCATCCAGTTCTCCATTTCAATTAGTTCTATTTTTGCCTTCAGTATTATGAGGAATCCATGTTCGAATTTTGAGTTTTGAACAAACTATGTAATAATTTTCTTTGATATTGAGCTATAGTCCCTGTCCTATGTACTCGAAATGACATATTAACTCATAGCGAGGTTGTCTCTAGATTATCGAATACCCCTTATTGTTAAAATAATTATTACAGTCAGGGAATTTCGACTTACATGTGCTCAATCTGACTGTTCTGGCACTAAGATGTATTTACCAGGATATTTCTATGGCCATAGAGTCATGGGTACTTTCCTATTTTACTGTATTCAACTTATAATGAAAAGAAAATGAATTGTTTCCATGACTAAGGCTAGGAAAAGAAAACTCAACTCGCAATGTATCTACGAATGCATTAAAATTTCAGTTTCTATATTTCAGAATAAATCTATTGAACTCTATTCTAGCATTTCGTTTATAAGGTTGTATTTACATGTCTGTCAAAATAGTCTATCATGGACATAATATAGGAATAGACCAAATATTTATATATTTTGTTGTATACATTCAATTTCAATTTTTCTTTTGTGGTGTCTACGCAGATTGCCGACAATAATTAGGCCTGTACTTTTTATGGATATAATCATGTCGTGGAGTACTAGTTTTTTTGTACTATTTTTTAATTCTAGCCTATGAGGTCTCGAATAAGTAATTATGATCTTAAGATTTTACTTTCTGAAAAATATAAATGCCCCGTATCTAATTATTAGTTTCCAAAGGCATTTACACATAGGCGGTTCTGAAAATGAATTTCGATGCACTGTAATTCGTCCTGCATTTATTGTCATGTATTAGTACTCTAGTTTTTTCAGGGATGATTATTTCCATAATCTAACCATGCGTAATCATTTAAATTTGTCGTAACCATTAAAAGATAAGATCTATAATTTGTTCATAATTAAATCCAACCGTATGAGTGACTCTAAATTGGATTTATATGGAATTCTATCAATATTTATGATTTGTACGCCCTAGCAAATCTCACCCCAATTCTTATATCAATTCAGAATTAATAGATACACTATATCAACGATTTAATCATTTAAACAGAGATGGAAAATAATTCAATTCAGAATTAACAAATTCATTACATCAAATATATAACCATTCAAAATAGAGAAGGAGAATATTAACATATCTGAACTATTTCACAGGGAGACAAAGTGGACAGCCATGTTCCTCCCAACCTTAGAACATGGCAGCCAAATCACTTGTCCTGTTCACCCCCTAGCATGACCATGAATCCATGAGGGCGAACTTGAAATTTCCTCTTCAGCAATGTCTTCCTCTATCATAAATCTTTTCTTGCCTCACACTCAACAATTAGTGCTCATAACGACAATTACTCAGTAATTCTTTTCCCAACATACTCGGCAGTGTCCTACCTCCTCTCATATGCCATATATCAAAAACAATTTTTTTCCCTAGGTCTTTTCGCTCCCTTGGGAATTTTCATAGCTTTCTAAATCCCTCATTTCCAGGGGCTACTAGTGGCCAAATCCATGATTTTCCACTTGTAATAATCAGCCATGAGGTAGTTCCAATAGGTTCCCCACTCATGGAGTCATGGTCAGTTGAATTTAACATGTATGTTCCATTTTTCCTCCTGCAATAGTTATAAAATATTATGTTTTCATACAAGTGTCATAGTCAAATAGTTAGTTGGGTCAAATCAGATCTATACCCAATAGTCATAATAATTAATTACAAATTACCAAATTAGAAATTCAAAATTGTCATAAATGGCAAAAAGTTTCCAAATTCAAATTTACCAAAAACAGAATAATTTTCCTAACAATTTCCGAATTCAAAAATAATTTATTTTTTGGGGATGTCATAGAAAGACAGGTTGGAAAAGCCCTAAAAACGTGGGTCAAGTTGACCTAGGGTTTTAGGCACCTAGGGTTTTGGTATCTAGGGTATTGACACCTAGGCTTTGGCCTAAGGCTATCGGTGAGCTATTGTTTGTATAAATAAAGGTCAAGAGGACCTAGGAGGATTTCGTTCAGAGTTTGTTCTGAGTTGGTTGTTTTTAATGTAGAGAGAGAAGTATTGTGTTGTGAGATAATTTGGTATTGTAAGATCTTTAGTTAGGTGTGAAGATCAAACCTGCAGCTGGGTGCACAGGGAAGGGAGATAGAGAGAAGAAAGAAGGAGATAAGATCTGCAAGCTAAGAGCGCAGATATAATTGTAAGTTTTCACCTAATATATTATAAAGCACAGTTTTGTGGATGTAGCCCTACAGAAATGGTGAACCACATATATCTTGTTATGTGAGTGATTAATGTTGTGTTCTTTACTTTTGTTACTCTAATGATGCATTAGTATGTTAGATCTGATATATAACTGTGCAAAGTAGGTTTAAGATTGGAAAGAATAATCTGTTCTCCATGTGTGGTTGTCTTGATTCCACTTGCATTTCCTCTAGTTGTAGACACATGTGTCATGCAACCCCCTATTGCTACTTCGGGTGAGACTGCATCTGCTTCGCAGGTGTTTCCGAAAGGGCCAGTAGTTAGGGCTTGTTGGTGCGCTATTAGATCTGAACCCTGGGTATGCCCTTGTGTCAAAAAATGGTTTTGTTGTCAGGACCAGGATCTTCTTGAGGGAATGTCAAGGTGGTTTCCATCAAATACATAGACTTATAAGTGGATAGAAGAACAAGAGAAGGACTTCGCAGAAGCTCAGAATAAGAACCCTAATATTAGCACAGAAGACTGGTTGGGAAGGTACATCTTTACTTATATACATGAGATTTTCTTTGAAGGGGTTCATAAGGAGCTATATGAGTGGCTAGCCATATTAGCATATACCCAGTTTGAGATCAGATCTAGATTTCCTATGGTTTGGACGTCGACGTTGATCAAGAAGTTCAAGAGAGTTGTTAATGCCATGTCGAGAGTAGTAGATCATTGGTTTGATAGTACCATTGGAGGGTATATAACCAAGTTTTCTATTGACAGAGTAGAGTCATATAGCCAAGTAGAGAGGTATTTCCTTAAGGGGCTGAGAGGCAAATTTTCACACTTTCTGAAGTTGAAGATCAAGATTCTATTACATGAGAAGAACATCCTTAAGATACAATAGTGGGTCAAACTGAAAAAGCTAATGTTCAAGAATTCAGACAGTGACAGTGACACAGAGGTCGGACACACGCGCAGTGGGAGAACCTTCAGAGAAGTTCCTTTGGTGAAATTTTTCGAGCAGAGTCACGAACCACCAGCACAGGAAGAAGGGTTCTATAGTGGAGAAGAAGAAGAGTTTTTGAACGAGGAACATTCAGAGTCCGCTAGGGAAGAAGAAGAGAAGACTAAAGAACCTCGTCAAGAAGAGTTAGAAACTTCAAGGACTTCACAGACTATTGAAGTAAGTTCTATTACACCCCTTGTTGTTTTAACATCATCAAGTAACTAGAGAAACCTAAGTTATTAGAACACTCAAAGCACTGGTACAAGTGGTTCAGTGCATACTCAGTCAGGAACCTTAGGAAGATATATGGCAGATGAGATGAGGTTACCCACCTTCAGAGGAGATGGATCTGAAGATCCTGATCAACATTGGTTTCTAAGTGAAGTTGTATGGAGTATTAAGAATGTCACCGACGAAGCTGTTAAATGAGCTCAGTTTAGTACTACCCTGAGAGATCGCACACTGAGTTGGTACATGAAGTTCGTCCAAGGAATTTTCTAGCTGAAACCGTTGAACGAGATCAATATTGCGTTGATTTCATAATTCAATAAACCTAAATCAGAGTCTCAGTGCATCACAGACTTGAAAGAAATTAAGAAGAAAGTAGTTGAACCTGTTTTGGAGTTTGATCAAAGGTTTAAGACCCTGACAGGTCATTTGAGTTTTCAGATCCCATACGAGAAGAATAAAAAAGGGTTCATTGTTGCCCTCTTACCACACATTAGAGTCCCTCTGATGCAATAGAAGATCGCTTCGCAAGATGAGGCACTTGAGATCACTATGAAACTAGAATCAACCCCTATGGGAGAGTCCAGCTCACGTATGAGTCAAATCTTGAGTCAAATAACTAGCTTATCACTGCAGGTTGAAGATATAAAAAAATATAAGGGAAAGATAAGAGATAAGACATATGGTGTACCAGATGCAAATCAGAAGGTAATGATAAGGATCATTGTCCCCTATTTCATGAGTACTTGGCTTCAGGAGCCCAGATCCCTTTGAAGCAGGTTACTCTACCTTGGTGCGAGGTATGTAGAAATAGACATCGCCCTACAAAATGCTATTACATGAAAAAGTATGTTCAGACACCTACAAACCTCTACTGCACATTATGTAAATCTATGAGTCATGATGAGAAGGAATGCAGATCTTATGACCTCTTTCATGAAAGATCAAGGGATATCTACAAAATTCAAGGTGAAGTACAACAAGAAGGGAACACTATGCAGTATAAATCCCCAGGAAGATGAAACTTCAACCCTCATGGTGGATTCATAGGAAGAGGACGAGGAGGAGGCATGGGATGAGGTCGAGGCCAGATCATTTGTTATAACTATGCACATCCAAGTCACTTGGCAAGGGACTATCAAAACCCTTGTACTAATTGTAGTTACTGCAATTCATTTGAACATGTCATATAATATTGTCTTGCGTTGTTAGCCAAACTTCAGGAAATATGAGGAGGGAACCAACAAGTACAACTAATCTCAGAAGAACCTCACGAAGCATATCCTAGAGTCAATGTTATCACTATAGGAGGCGCTACTACAGGAGAAGATAGGGTGACTCCAGGGAAGACTACAGAACAATCAGAAGTTAGAAAAGATACAGAGAAGACACAAGAATTTGATCCAAATAAAGAGAAACAAACATTCGAGGAAGAAATAAAAGAGTTTGGAAGAGATCAGGATTCTTCATCAAAGGCTCAACTAGAAGTAATAGAATGTGGAATTCCCCTGGACTTTGATCAGTTTGCTTCACCCGAAGAAGGAAAAGAGGTAAGCAGACTGACATAATTCTTATGCACTTTCATTAACTTGATTAAGGATGAGAGCAATGTACAAGAGATACAAAATTTGATAAGACAGTATGAGATAGGAAGGGTAGATCCTCTACTGAATAAAGTAGTACATTAAATATCCAAAAAGAGAAGGACAAATAAGGAACTACACCTTAATTCTCAAATTGGAGATTATGATATAGATTATGTGGTCCTTGACTTAGGATCAAAGGTCAATGTCATGACGAAGCAAAATTGGGCACTGATGGGAAAACCTAAGTTGATCTATTCCCCTATCAGTCTTAGGATGTCCAATCAACAGGTTGTGAGCCCCTTTGGAAGATTGGAACATGTCCTTACCTTGCATTGTTAGGAATTTATTGGGATTTCAACAATTCTACTGTTGTTGAATTGAAGAAAAGAAGAATGATGTTTGAAGGTGATGGCCTTAGTGTCATCGCACCTTTGGATCTTGATGAAGGTCTCAGATACACAGAGCCCATCAGAGAAGAAGACCATTCATGTTAGTTGGAGAATATATACACACTGACAACAAGATAACATGATTATATTAATCCTACAACAGATGGGAATTTAAGCTAGCGAAGTGATAGCGCATGTTCATCAGACTCATAAGAATCACTAGAGAACTATCAGAACAAAATATATGAAGTATCTACATAGAGATTTGCTAGACTGACTAGAGAAGTGCATTGGATCGACACAACAGTAAGTAATTTACCCACATTTGATGGTTTGAATCACTTAGAAACTTTCTTACTAGAATTTGAGGAAACTATACCAGTAAAACAGAGACTGTTGGCACTAGATGAGGCTTTGAAAGCCACTCCAACAAGATGGTGGGGAACACATAAAAGGAACATTGTGAACAACATACAATGTCGCACTTTGATGACAGCGTGATTTTCAGAACAAGTCGAAGGATGCGAAGTTAGGTACATAGGTCAAAGTTGTCTGAAAGACCATGTGTGAGGTTATGAGGAGGCCTAGAGCAACATTCCTCAAGATCAGTCGGTGCATAAATTCATCAATACTCTAGACACAATGCCTATCAAGTGGTATTTTCAAGCGGAACTATGCCTCACCACTGCAGATTGGTAAGGTATGACTCAGAATTTTGTAGCTACATTTTTTTTTGAAAGTCAACACCCTCTGGTAGATAAAGCTTTATAGGTTGTAAGAAAGAAAGTATTTAAGGAAGCACCTAGCCCCCCTGTGGAGCAAGAAGAGGATAAATGGACTTCACCTCTTTAGAAATTGCAAGGATGTTACAATATCAACATCGATGAAGACGACGATCCTAGGAATGTGAACATCGCAAAAATGGAAGGACAAAGAGACATAGAAGGACCAGGAATCGAACTACCTTTTATGGGACAACCAATCAAAATCAAGAAAGATAATATTGGAATAGAGCATGCACCTAATCTTGCTAGTGTTGGAGATTATTGGGATGATGCTACTATTGATAAGATCAAAGAGTTACTACACGAATATCAAGACTTGTTTCCAACCAAGTTCACTAATATGAAGGGAATTAAAGGGCCCATGGGAGAGATGAAGATCCCCTTGAAACCATATGCAAGGCCAGTTAAACAAAGACCCTACAGATTGAACCCTAAATATAAGGAGAAAGTGAAGATTGAATTAGACATAATGATGGAAGCAAGAATCATAGAACATGTTGAAGAATCAGAGTGGATTAGACCTATGGTGGTTCAGGATAAGAAAACTTGAGATATTAGAATCTGTGTAGATCTCAGGAATCTGAATGACGCATGTCTACATGATCCATTCCCTACACTGTTTATTGACGAAGTGTTATATAACGTGGGCGAACAGGAAGTCTACTCCTTCACCGATGAATTTTCCAGATACCATCAGATCAAGATTGCCAAGGAAGATCACCATAAGAGCATGTTTGCAATTGAATGGGTATCCTACCAATACACAGTGATGCCTTTTGGATTGAAGAATGTGCCAGCCATATTTTCTAGGGTGGTGGTCGAAGCATTCAAGGAATTTTTACATAAATTTCTGGAAGCATATTTTGATGATTGGATTGTTTTTAGCATATTACAAAATCATATTGAATGTTTAAGACTAATGTTGGATAAGTACAGGCAATGTCAAATTTCCCTGAATCTGAAAAAGTGCATCTTATTTTTTCCCTTTGGAGTGTTGTTGGGCCATATTGTGTGTAAGTAGGGGTTACTGGTAGATCCATCCAAGATTGTCATTATTGTCAATCTACCCCCTCCTACTTCAGTCTGATAGTTGTGCACTGCGTTGGGACATACTGGATACTACAGGAAGTTCATTAAGGGCTATTCACAAATCACAACACCTATGGAGAAGCTTCTGAAGAAATATTGTCAGTTTCAATGGACAGAAGAATGCCAGCAGAGCTTCGACACACTAAAATAGAAAATGGTTACTACGCCTATTCTAGTTTTCCAATATTGGAGCAAGGAATTTCATGTGCATGTCTATGCATCTTCCATTGCACTAGGAGCAGTGTTATCACAACCAGGATCAGGAGATATTGATCACCCATTAGCCTTTGCTAGCATGAAGCTCTCAACAGCTGAGATAAATTAGACCACCACTGAGAGAGAAGGTTTAGCCATGGTGTATGCGTTGTAGAAATTTTGTCACTACTTGTTAGGAGGACACTTTAAGATGTTCACTAATCACTCTGCATTGAAATACCTAGTCAACAAGCCAGTGTTGGGGGGAAGGATATGCAGATGGCTTCTGTTATTTCATGAATATGATTTCGAAATTATGGTAAAGCCAGGAAGGATGAACAAGGGAACTAACCACTTGTCTAGGTTTGAACATGGAGAGGAACCTACTAGTTTGGAGGATACATTGTCAGATGCATAGTTGTTGGCCATTAGAAAGGTTGATGATCACTTCACTGAGATAGTTCAGTTCCTATCAATGGGAATATCACCTCACGAATACACAGTCATTCAGAAGAAACAACTAGTAGTGTGCGCTGTAGATTTTTCGCTTATAGATGGACAACTATATAAGATGGGACCTGATGAGACCCTGAGAAGATGTGTTATGGAGGTAGAATGACCATTGATTTTAGAAGAATCTCATGAATGCATCACAGGAGGACACTACGCAGGAAAAGAAACAACGCATAAGGTTCTTAGAGCTGGCCTCTGGTGGCCCACTTTACACAGAGATGCTAAAGAATATTGTAGAGCTTGTGATGTATGCCAACGAGTTGGGAAACCTTCCAGAAGAGATGAAATGACATTAGCACCCTAGCTAACCTTACAATAATTTTAGAAATGGGCCATTGACTTCGTGGGACCTATAAACCCACCAGGGAAGTGCACAGGAACCAGATACATCATCACTGTGACAAAGTTTTTGACCGGATGGGCAGAAGAAAGAGTAGTTAAGGACTGTATTGAAACTACAGCTGTGCATTTCATATTTGATGATATCATAACTAGGTTTGGATGCCCAAATATCCTCATGAGTGATCAAGGTACACATTTTATTAATAAGACTATTGAAGCCCTGACTCAGGAAATTGAAGTCCACCATCAGAAGAGCACCCCATACCACCCACAGGCAAATGGTATCATTGAATCCTTCAACAAGATCTTGGAGACAACGTTGACGAAGATTTGCAGTGTAAGCAGAGATGACTCAGATTTGAGAGTACTAGCAGTGTTATGGGCCTATAGAACCACTTGTAAGAAGTTGACAATGCAGACTCCCTTTAAGTTGGTTTATGGCCTAGAAGCAGTTGTACCCATGGAATATTTAGTTCCTAGCTTAAGAATCGCAACCTTTATATATATGGATGACATTGGAGTTGTTCCAGAGAGGCTCGCACAGTTGTTCGAACTAGAAGAAGACAAATTTATTGCAGGATTTCATCAGCAGGTTCAAAAGGAACAAGAAAATGCCTACCATGGCAGGCATATCAAGAAGAAAGAATTTAAGCAAGGAGATCTAGTATTGGCATACGATAGAAAGTTCATGAAGCATCCAGTGAAGTTCAGAACACATTAGCTGGGGCCATATGAGGTTTTCTAAGTTACAGAAGGAGGAGTTGCGCAACTGAAAACTTTGAATGGGGAGTGGAAGGAAAGATTGGTGAATGTGAGTCGATTGAAATTGTACTATGAGAGCCAGTTGCCTCGCAGCTCTTGGTAAAAATAGAAGGACAAGGGTCTAGGTACCAGGTGCAGTTGAGACTGGTTACCAAACACAAGAAAGACAATTTGCACACAGGGTGGAGGAATAGAGCAGAAAGCACAGGCTGCGCTGCGTAGTCTGAAGTTTAGGTACAGCAGAAGATTCAGATTAGAGTGCCTTGGGATGAGTCATAGGTGAGTTTTGGGGGCCTATTGGCCCTTGGTTATGGAATAAATCGAATAATACAGAAGAAAAGGTGAAATGTGAACTGCACGGAAGGAAGGTTGACTGAGATCAGGTCAAAGTGGTTAAAGAAGAAGAAAAGATGGAGCGAAGTTCGAGAGATAAATTCATTAGACGAGGAGATCAAGGAATATATACCAGCAAGGAAGATGGATCATGGAAAAGTCATCAAGCATAAAAATCCACCAGTATATTCTTTGGAGAACCTCATGGGAAGGAAGGAAAGACAGGATTGTGAAGCCCTGAAAACACGGGTCAAGTTGACCTGGGGTTTTAGACACCTAGGGTTTTGGTATCTAGGGTTTTGACACCTAGGCTTCGGCCTAAGGCTATCAGTGAGATATTGTATTGTATAAATAAAGGTCAAGAGGACCTGGGAGGAGTTCGTTCTGATTTAGTTATTGTTAATGTAGAGAGAGAAGTATTGTGTTGTGAGAGCATTTGGTATTGTAAGATCTTCAGCTGGGTGCAAAGATCAACCCTGCAGTTGGGTGCGTAGGGAAGGGAGATAGAGAGAATAGAGAAGGAGAGAATATCTGCAATCTAAGAGTGCATATAGAATTGTAAGATTTCACCTAATATATTATAAAGCATAGTTCTATGGACATGGCCCTAGGGAGAGGGTGAGCCACGTATATCTTGTGTTGTGAGTGATTGATGGTGTGTTCTTTACTTATGTTACTCTGATGATGCATTCATATGTTAGATATGATATATAACTGTGCGAAGTAGTTTTATTCTTGGAAAGAATAATTTGTTCTCCATCTTTGGTTGCCTTGATTCCACTTCCATTTCCTCTGGTTGTAGACACATGTGTCCTGCAACCCCCTATTTCTACTTCGGGTGAGACTGCATCTGCTTCGCAGGTGTTTCTGAAAGCGCCATTAGTTAGGGCTTCTTGGTGTGCTATTAGAGCTTAACCCTGGATCTTCCCTTGTGCCAACACCACAAAATCAGATTCTCTTCAAAAATGAAGGGCCCAGTAGGCACCGACCATAATATTTGAATCGTCTTGAGTCAACCTCATGGCTTGTTCCCCTGACCTTATGAAAAGAGAGGGCCCAACTCAAGTACAATGGAGAGAGACTACGCATTAAATTCGTCATAATTCTCAACCCTATCCTTCCATTTCCTCGCCAAAATCAAGGCTCCCGCAATAAATTCTCTAGCGGTAGTCACATCTGGCACCTCTAGATTTGTAGCCAACAGAGTATTCCACTTTGTGTCAGCAATGGATTGAAGCTATTGCATATGAATGTATTCATATTGTATTGTATTCCTTAAGTTTATAAGCTATATCTTCATGGCTATGTTAGCTTCATCCATGGCATCCAACCTATCATCCTTAGCCTATATTTTTGCAAACATAACCACCTACTCAACAGGATCGACAATGGTTTTGGATTTTACATGCATTCTCTTAAGCCTAATGTGAAATTATTTCATAGTATTACTACATTAGTCGAGTAATCCAACCCAATATGTGACCATATCAAAGATATGAAGGAATTCCTTATCTCAGGCATGAAGCAAGGATATGACATTATTTCCTTCTGCAACTTCCTGAGTAATCCATTGCATCAGTTCTTGGGGCTGCTCCTTTTTTCTTAATTTGATTGCAGCTAAATTTTGTTGTAGGGTATCACTCTTAGAAGGCAGTTGGGACCATGCACCAATAATGAGCTCAACTCATTGTGGAGATGCATCCAGAGTGATATCTTCAGGAAAATCAGGCACCAACTTTCTAAAACTAGGCCATACTTGGACGAGTTTTTCTAAGATGGATGCAACCAAGGATTCAACTTGCGCACGCAATCCATTCTTATGTTCTTCATTTGACGAGGAATTAGTGATATCCTCATGTAGTTGTTTTGCATGTTGTGTGAGCTCATCGTTAGTGTAATCTGTGTAAATATTGTAACTACAAAGAGTATTCTATTTTATTATTGATGTATTATTCATTAAATCAATCCCCTTTGTGGATTTATAATGTCGGGCATTGTAAATGACCAAATCCCCTTTTGTGGATTTTTCAAACCCTAATTGTAACATGTTAAATGAGAATTCGTCCCTCGAAATATATTAAAGTGGTTATAACCACCCAGAATGAGAAGTCGACCATGCCAGTGAAAAGACACCTCAATTATGCACCTGCGAGATTGTATAAATAAGAGAGGCCAACGACTCATTTGTTCACTCACTCACTTGATGATCAGAGTGCAAGATTGGAGCTGCAGTTGGAGAAGAAGAGAGAGAAAGAGGTGCACTACTTGGGAGAGGTCTTTCTGTCTTGTTTGGTTTATTCTCTTGTAATTGTATTAGCTATGTATATTATGGAAGTTTATATTTGGTTTTCTCCCCCATGAGGGTTTCCCAAGATAAATGATGTGTCTCTTCTGATTATGTATTTCTCAGTGATCCTATCTATGCTATGGTTATCTAGTCAATTGAAAAGAAACCTAATAATATCTTAAACCTTAACATGGTATCAGAGCTAAGATGAAGAGAGCATCTTTCACAAGAAGAAGAAAAACGTCATTGTTTCTGTACATGAAAATTAGGGATTTTATTGAAGAATATTTTCAGCCTCAAAACCATTAGAAAAGTGTGCCCTAACCCAAGGAACTCTTTGGCACCTTCAGCGCACCTTTTCAATGGTTAGATCTCCCAGAAAGTGAAACCCTAGTTTTCACAAAGTACCAGAAGTACTAGAAAACCAAAAGTACCAGAGTACCAAAAGTACCAGAAAACCAGAAGTACCAAAAAACCAGAAGCACCAGTCTAGAAATCCTCTACTCAAGTTTGAGGGGGTAAAATTTGGATTTTCAGAAATCTGACTACACCATATTACTCGCCTTAGCTCAACACATCTATCCTCTGGATCAGAATTTCAAAATTTGAAGTTTGAAAAATTAGGGTTTTCCCATAAAACCCTAAGTTGCAGTTGCAATTGCAGTTTCAGAATCAATTGCAGTATCAGTTGAAGTATCAGTTGTAGTACCAATTGCAGTCACCCTTGAAGTTCTTAAGAGTTGGTAATTATTATTGTTGCTACCAGATGGTGCCACTACCTAGGTTTGATTATTCTGATATGCATCCATTTGTTATGACATTATTGCATGTTGAAGCTATGACCATCATACTAACCTTTGGTTAAAATTAAATTCAAGGTATTAGATGGATTAAAGTTGAGATCATAGACTTTACTCTCTAACCCAGCCTTCTGTCAAGATAGCATATTGTCTTAGTACAAGAATACAGGTTGAAGAAAGCACTCGTCATATTGAGTGAAGGAGACTTGGAAGAAAAGAATCACACTCATTCTTGAGGACAAGGCTCCAGGTTCCAGGTTTGATTAATTAAGTTGATAAGATTCAAAGTTGCACTTGACAAGTTGATGACTACCCCTTTATAAGTAAAACACTATAGTTGAGATAACAATACTTGAAAAGTATTATACTTGGTAGCATGTGAGCATATTGAGATAAATGCTTAATGTAATTATTTTCCTAATACAACTAACATCTCCTCTAGGAGAAACCTCTTGTGTTAGTTCCAGGTTTCCATGCATAAATGTTTGATCAAAACACTATAAGAGTGTTGGCCTCATTTTGTATTGTATTTCTTACTTTTGATATTTGCTTCAGACATGCCACAAGTGATATATGTAAAGGATCTATCGTGATGATTATTCATGCTATTGCTTTATCTACTATTATCAAAAAGAGTATTATTCTTGATTGTTGTTTGTGTGACCTTGTTTCAGGTCACAGGTGATAACCCTGAGAAAGCTATAGT
The DNA here is from genome assembly GCA_010110895.2 of Picea sitchensis. Lineage (NCBI taxonomy): Eukaryota > Viridiplantae > Streptophyta > Pinopsida > Pinales > Pinaceae > Picea > Picea sitchensis. The sequence goes on from SNQJ01S0053373.1 coordinate 15,305, forward strand.
GAAGGTTGTAGAAGCCAACATATTAGATGAGACATGAAGCAAACAATGTACATGACCATATACACTCATGTACCAAAGAAGATGAAGGAGAAGTTATCTTTTGGATATTCAGAGTATCTCATATGAAGATTGATTGAAAGGAGCAAAAGGATCCAAAGATGACTGAACATTAGAACAAGAACTCTCAGCAGAATTGTTCAAAGGTTAATAATGCCACCTTGATGGGAAGCAAAACGTGTTTGAAGCCTAACTCTATGTTTCATATTTAGACTTGGTATTCAACACCAAGTATACCCTGTAATAGATGATGAAGTCCTTGTAGACTCAGAATAAATCGAGAGTAAGCCTAATCTCAAAAGGGATCAGATGAAGAGACAACTTCTAGGACTGGGAGACAAATGCCATGAGAAAAGTAGATCATATCTTTGGAAACTTCTAGGAGATATGAAATCTCCTAGGAAGATTCCCTTGTTTCAATAACAGAGAAAGAAGCCAGTAAAAAAGACTAGGATATGAATTCTTCCATTAGACTAGAAGAGAAGTCAGTATTGACTTCCAAGATTTATCTATACAGATCAAGAATGTTGAAGATGTAAAAATCTTGATGTGTGTCTATAGGATTCTCCCATCAAGAGGGAGAATACTATGATGAGACACTTACTCCAATAATTGAAGAAATAGTTCCAATATTTATGAAGGAAACCATAACAACCATGATTCATATATAGTATCATATCTAGGGGGAGCAATCCCCATATTTAAATTTGAGTGGAAATTAGTGCATTACATTAGTTGGGTCATGGAGAAATGACCACAATAAAATATAGAGTTACCCCCATGAAAGAAGAATAGCTAACTTCAGTATCATCTATTGAGCCACTCTCAATTCCAGATGAAGTTGCTTCCATGATGGAGTAGAGGAGTTACTCCCTAATTTTAGTAGTCACAGTGAGAATGGAGCAACCATTCTCATATTTAGAGAAATTGTAGGTGCAGAGTCCCAGTTCCAGAAGGAACAGCTGTAGAGAGAGTAGAGGACATACTCCCAGACAGTGAGACAGACAAGTTCTTTGCAGAAATCACATAGAGCTAGCACATGATTGTGCAAATTGAATTACAGTTGAGCAAGTGTATCAGATTGGTACAATGTAATGAGAAAAATTGATTCAAAGATTGAATATATAAAGACTCATGTCTTCCATTTGAAGAAGGATATGTACGTATTGAAGCAAGCTCCTAGAGCTTGATATGGAAGAATTTACAGTTTCCTAAAGAGCTTGGAATTTACCAAGAGTAAAGTTGATTCTAACCTTTATTTCAAGGTTATGAATGATGAGCCAGTGATGTTACTACTATATGTAGATGATGTATCCTTGACAAGATGAATAAAATATCATCACAGATTGTAGAAAAATATCACCACAAAGTTTGATGGAAGACCTAAATGCATTATCTCTTAGGTATTGAAGTTTGGCAAAGCACAGAGAAGATATTCCTTAACCAATGGAAGTATGCAGTTAAAATTGAAAAGGGTTGACATGTTGAAATGCAAATCCATGTACACACCCATGGAAACAAAGTTGAAGCTCCTGGTAGATACCTCGTCAAAATTAGTTGATGCTACTCTATACAAACAAATTATTGGTTCGGTGATGTATATGACAATTACCAGGCCAAATATATGTTTTTCCTTGACTCAGTATCTGGTAGAGCCCAAACGTGTTCACCTTGTTGCGGAAAAACATGTGATGAGATGCCTTAAGAGTAAGTTGGATTTTGGTCTCTATTATACTAGAGATCATGACTTCAGACTGAGTGGTTACACTAATTCATATTGAGTTGGAAGTGCTTCTGATAAAAAGAGCACTTCAAGATGTTGTTTCAGTCTGGAGTCAGCCATGACTTCATGGAAGAGTAGGGAGAAATTCAGCATTTCTCCGAGCACGGTAGAAGCGGAATACATTGTTGCATGTTCCACCAATTGTGAATCCATATGGCTTCAGATGTTGTTGACACATCTATTTGATCTGGAGATGGAAGCCACAATGATCCTATGTGATAACCAGAGTTGTATAAAAATGATGGAGAACCTTGCATTCCATAATGAGTCGAAGCACATAGAGATTCGGTATCTCTTCATTTATGATATGTTGCAGAGAGGAGCCATAAAACTCTAGTATGTTAGCACATATGAAAAGGTTGTTGATGTGTTGACCAAGCCTCTATCTCGTGTAAAATTTGAGCACTTTCGATATAAGCTTGGTATAGTTTGAAAGGACCTCACTTGAAAGGGGGAGTAGAGTTGATGTGCCAGCCTAGTGTTGTGATGACATCTTAATTGATGTGATGATGTGCCAGCCTAGTGTTGTGATGCCTGCTTAATTTTTGTGATGATGTTCCAGCCTAGTGTTGTGATGCCAACTTAATTGTTTTGATGATGTGGCAGCCTAGTGTTGTGATTCTAGCTTAATTGTTGTGATGGTGTATTAGCCTAGTGTTGTGATGCCAGCTTCATACTGATGATATACCAGCCTAATTGTTGTGATGATGTGCCAGCCTAGTGTTGTGATCCCAGCTTAATTGTTGTGATGATGTGTCAGCCTAGTGTTGTGATGCCAGCTTAATTGTTGTGATGATGTGCCAGCCCAGTGTTGTGATGCCAGCTTCATGCTTATGATATGCCATCCATGTGTTGTGATGATGTGCCAGCCTTGTGTTGTGATGATGTGCCAGCCTTGTGTTGTGATAATGTGTCAGCCTCGTGCTATGATGATGTGCCAGCTTAAGTTCTATGATGCCAACCTCGTGTTGATGACATGCTAGCCTCATGTTGTGATGATGTGCCAGCCTCATGCTGTAATGATGTACTAGCCTTTTGTTGTGATTCCAGCTTCATGTTGATGATATTGTGTATCCAGCTTCATGTTGTGATGTCAGCCTCATGCTAAAGACTCTCAGCCTAGTGCTGATGTTGATGATGCTCCAGACTTCGTGTTGTGATGTTGTTTTTGTTGATGATGCTCTAGCCTTTGTGTTGTGATATTGTTGTTTTTGATGTTGTATCAGCCTTATCATGTTATTGATGATGATGATGTATTAGTGTTATACTAATCCATGTTGATGCAGTTAATGATGATGATGGCACTTCAACTTCTTGTTGAAGTTGATGATGATGATGCCACTTCAGCTTTTTGCTTAAGATGATGATGATGATGAGGATGCCACTTTAGCTTCTTACTGAAGATGATGATGATGATGATGATGATGCCACTTCATCTTCTTACTAAAGATGATGATGATGATGCCACTTCAACTTATTGTTGAATATGATGATGATGATGCCACTTCAGCTCCTTGCTGAAGATGATTATGATGATGATGATGTTATTTCATCTTTCATGCCGAAGATGATGATTTTACTTTAGCCTTGCACTGAAGATGATGTTGATGTTACCTTAGCCTCATACTGATGAGGATGATGATTCCATTCCAGCTCCTTGTTGTGAATGATGATATTGATGATGAGAAAAACTTCCAATGATTTATAGATATGCTAGTCAGTGTTCCAATATGTTGTTGATGATGTTTCCCTCTCTCTCACCTGATGTTATTGTAGAATACCCTTGTTGTTAAGGGGGAGTGTTGAAATATTGTAACTCCAAAGAGTATTCTATTTTATTATTGATGTATTATTCATTAGATCAATCCCCTTTTATGGATTGATCATGTTGGGCATCGTAAATGACCAAATCCCCTTTTGTGGATTGGCCAAACACTAATTTTAACATGCTAAATGAGAATTCAGACCCCGGAATATATTAAAGTGGTTATAACCACCCAGAATGAGAAGTCGGACCCCAAAATATATTGAAGTGGTTATAACCACCCAGAATGAGAAGTCGGACCTGCCATTGAAAAGACACCTTAGTTCAGCACCTACCAGATTATATAAATAAGAGAGGCCAACGCCTCATTTGTTCACTCACTCACTTGATGATCAGAGCACAAGTTTGGAGATGCAGTTGAAGAAGAAGAGAGAGAGAGAGACAAACTACTTATGAGAGGACTTTCTGTCTTGTTTGGTTTATTCTCTTGGCATTGTATTAGCTATCTATATTAAGGAATTTTTTGTTGGGTTTTCTCCCCCATGAGGGTTTCCCAGGATAAATGATGTGTCTCTTGTGATTGTGTATTTCTCAGTGATCCTATCTATGCTATGGTTATCTAGTAAATTGAAAAGAAACCTAATAATATCTTAAACCTTAACATAATCAACTATAGTGATCTTGTGCTCCAGTTGATTAGTCGAGGCTCGGATTAGTTGGACGATGTATGGGGTGGCCCAAGTGGAAATCTCACCATTGGTAAAATGTGGGTCCAAAGGAAACCTAGAGGAAAGTGGTTGATCTCTTGCTATAGATTTTTATGAAAATTTGGGGGTGTCAGCACCATCTGGACTAGGGGAGGAAGCTCTGAAGCTCTAGGTGAGTCGGTCTTGTACCTCATGTGGAAGTGTCGCAACTAAAATTGTTTGTTCCAAGCAGAGTTCTGGGATATCTCGGCACTGTTATGGATCCTATAACATAGGTTCAATTTTATCCTTAATCAATATCATGATGTGAACATATTATGTGTTAGATTATGTATCCAGCTGGTCCAGTGGAGGATCTTGATCCATCAGAACTTGTATCCATGGCCCTGTCTTTGGTAGTGAATTGAAGGCATTTTTTGGTTGTGCATCAAAGGGGACTTGGACCTATGAAACCTATGGAGAAATGGATGGTAAGGGAATATGAGGGCTAGTAGTTGTAGCAGAAGGGTTAGTATATTGTGGAAAGACTATGTCAAATTAGGTATGGTTAAGTGGAACCTGGACTTGTGATACTTGCGAAAAATTGGGCAACTTGGGGCCTATGCTTCCTGCTACAGTTGAAAAGGGATCGTAAGTTTCAATCCCCACAATATCAATGTTGGGTTGGGAAAGGGATGATATAGTGGTAAGTGGGGCATCAACAGACACACTAAGTTGTCGAGTGGTGACTTCTTCCGTGATGGGTGTAGATTTCGATGGATTTGGGGGGTCATCAATGATGTGTATAATGTTGGGTATGTGTTATATTCTTTGCATGTGTGTGTGTGTGGGTGCGTCAGATACGACAACTGCGTCTGACAAAAAAAAAAATTGGGCGGTTTTTTTGCTATTTTTAGCGGATTTTGCTATTTTTAGCTGATTTGTAAATTAATCCCGAATTAAGGGATTAGGGTTTTGGTATCTACGGAATACCTAAAAACATTGTATATATTGTATGGCGAATGGTGAAATTCGATATAA
>SNQJ01S0053373.1:20686-33387 GCA_010110895.2 Picea sitchensis
GATTAGGGTTTTGGTATCTACGGAATACCTAAAAACATTGTATATATTGTATGGCGAATGGTGAAATTCGATATAATGAAAATAAGAAAGGTTTTCCCGGTTGAGGGTTTCCGGTAAAAATCTCTGTGTAATCTGTGTATGAGTCATTGATTAATTTCTGTATTGCTTAAGAATCTATATGCATTGCTTTGCTTTGCAGGTTTAAAACTTACATATAACCTGGATTTTGGAGGAAATGGGAGTAGTGGAGTGAGATGGGCTTGGAATGGTGTTGGTGGGGGGTGGAAAGGATGACAAATACATGGTGTCAGTGATGATGGGGTTGGCTAAAAACTTGGATGGATAGCTAGTACATTGCTTCTTCATAGGAAAAAAAGTAGATAAGACTTCATGGAATTGCTTACCCAAAATGGTAGTGTCATCCAAAATTGAGGAAAATGGAATCTGCAAAGTCCTTCCAAGTGGCACTTCCTCTTCACCCTCATCTTCCCCTTCCTCTGATCTAGAAGGTGTCATATCTATGTTTTTTGAGTCGGTACTTGCATCGGGTGGCTACATAGGCTCAAAGCTTTGTGCCATGGTAGGCATCATGTAGGAGGTACCTGAATACTTGTTTTTCACAATGATGCCCAACCATGTGGTGACCTCCTTGTCAAACATAACCACATCGAGATAAAATCGTAGAGGGGTCATATGTAAGAGTGTTGTATCAACTACAGGAGGTTTCAAAAATGTACGATCACGATTGATCTTGAAATAAACATTGTGAGTGTGCCTATTTAATAGATCCTATGGGATTCGTGGCCTTTGTGTCGTATAAATGAGTTCATTATGCCAAAAGGTTGTAGTGTAAGTTGTTGAGTTGTTTCTATCTATGTGAATATGCCATGGGTCAAAAAGTTTAGCGATCTATCCATCTGCATAATGAGAGATGTTTCCACCCTTTGGTGGTTGTATCTTAAACATAGCCAATACTACCAATAAGTATCCATAAATAAAGTACTCAAGATTTTCATGCACATATTTGCAAGCCTACAATAGTTCTATAAGAAAGTATTTTCACCAATTCATCAATGTGTCATTATTGGTGAACTCTGCTACTGCTATTGCGTCAAGGGTACACTCGCATTTTGTGTAATTTTTCATTACTTTCCCAGCAATTGGATAACATCATTGAAAGGGGGAACATGTGCTCCTCAAACTCCAAATTTGGTGTTGTATTTATCATATAGGCTAACTTCACCCTTTTCTGGCCATTCCTCCTAGAGCCTTGGAAGTCATATGTGACATCCTTACCTTCCATGTTAAAAAAAGTAATATTATGAAGGTCCTCAACATGGATGGGATATGCCTATTCTAACCATAATATGTTTTTGTGCACGCAAATGATGAGGAATTTCATGCACCGATCGGATTTTCCTGTAGTGATAAATATTGGTAGGTTGTAAAGATTCAACAAGGTAGAATCCCACAACTGTATGTACTCTAGTTTCCACTACCATTGAAAATCTTTATCTGGAAATGTTACGTAATCCATAAAGGCATGAATAGCCATTTCTAGAAACAAGGAAGCATCAGTAAAATCAAGTTCAACCAACTGAGCCTATTCGAATTTTCTATAGATATCACCCTAAACTGTAACTCACAAATCAATAAATTCCTCTAGAATAACGATTTTGGGAAGGGCTCCCTGACTAGCAGTTTGAACCATCTTAGAAGACCATCATTGGTAAAAACACGGAACTTTTTGACAAAGTTTCTTACTCGTAGATTTCTCTAGGTTCTCTAGGAATGAATATACAGAAGACTCAATTATAAAACGATATCGATGAGCAGTCTAGCAAAGGAAGGTATATAGGAAACATCGAGGGGGTTAATGACATTATGAGCCATTAAGAGAGATAGCATGTCAGTAAATCATCATTAACATCGAATAGGACAAGCAGACATGGCGAAATCTATGAGATGATTTGGGTAGTGACGAGCACAGTTACCGAGTGGAGTCAAATAAGATAGATTACCAGGAATATTTAACGATCCCACTGGAAGTTACCTGAGAAAATAATAATAGTTGTTGGGACTTAAATGAATCAAACAAAAAATCGATGGGATAGAGAAAAAAATTACTAATGGCATTTAACAAACAAAGTCAGAGTGAGAGGGCACAAAATTCAAATGCATAAGTGACTAAATACACAAGGATTTGATTTATACCTCCCCAACTACAAAAGTGATATCCATGTTGGAAAAATTAATAATGACAGCTAGACTCTACGACAAGTGATAGTTGGATGCATAAACGTTTTATTGACAGAACCGAAAGACAACAACTAACGAACTATCCTACCTATTGCATGCATTACGGCATACAAGAGCATTGTAAAATTGCACTTATCGAGCATGAATGTAGGGCTTTAGGTGTGCTCCATTCACCTAGCCATGATGAATAATACCATCTAGTTGCGCAAGCCTAATTTCTCTTAATTCCTTAATTTCCTCAACAATGAAGGAACCAAGCCAAAGAATTTTTACCTTTCAAGGATGTTTCTGATACTTACTGTCATATAATAGGACTTGGTCACCTTGCACGATCACCTTAATTTTTATATTCATTTCATTCCAAGCTTTATGCCGACATTTTTGTACTATCTGATGAAAATCTGCTAAGAATATATCTTCTTAAACTTTCATTAGCTCCTAAACTTGTGATTTGATGGAGTCATCATTTGTCATCTTGGTATCTTACACAATGAATAGACTCAGAGTTATAAATTCAACTGATAATACCACTTCTCGTCCATATAACAAATGAAATGGGGTATACATGTTTAATCACTTTGTCATAGTCCTATAAGCCCATAACATAGATGGAACTCTCTCATCCCAGTTGTCTCAATTTGCGCAATAGAGTTTAGTCAACCCCATATCCAAGATCTTGTTGAATTATTCCATAGTCCCATTATCTTGGGGATGGTATGAACTGCTCTTATGATTCTTAATCAAAAATTTGGTTCCTTGATCACTGGTAAAGATCCAAGGACAACCAAACCTGGTAATTATATTCTCAAAAATAAACTATGGTGTTGTGTCTGTAGAGAAATATCGAACGGTTGTTGCTTCGTCCCATCAGGCCAAGTAATCAGTTGTGGTAATTATGTATCTTTCTTTGGAGTTCTTAGCATGGGGGTTATATTAAACCGATAAAATACATAGTCTATTTTTCAAAGGATTTTAGTGCTTGGACAGGGTGTAAAGGTAATTCATCGTGATGATATGGCTTACGAACTCACTGGAAAACATCACAAGCCCTAGCATAGTCCTTAGCATATTTAAACATTTTGGGCCACCATGGTATTGCTTGTAATATCTTATGGGTATTTTCCTTTCTTCCAACATGTCCTCCCACAACTCCATTGTGACATTCCCATAAAATATCAGGTCTTTCATGGTCAATTACACAACATCTCAATATGTCATCTAATCATAATTTTTATAATTGGCTAGCATTTAGTTGATAGTTTGTCGCATGAACCACTAGGTGTCTCTTATGAGTTGTAGAATATCCCTCCAACATATTACCAATAGTTATAAATAATGCAATGTCTGACAGGTAATCATGAATAGCCTCAATGCGAAAAATATTTGCATCTGGGAGTTGATCATCTACAACTCTCCCACTCTATCCCGACTCTAGTCTAGACAAATGATCTGGCCCCACATTTAATTTTCCAAGATTGAAAATGACCTCAAAATAAAACTCCTGAAACAACAACAACCATCTGCAAATTCTACCCTCTAACACAAGTTTATTAACTAGATACTTCAAAGTAGAGTGATCAGTAAAAAACTTAAAATGACCTCCTAACAAAAAATGTCTAAACTTTTGTAAAGCATAAACCATTTCCAACCCTTCCCTTTAAGTTGTAGTGTAGTTTCACTCATCCTTAGAAATATTTTTTCTAGTAAAGTAAACATGATGATATAGATTTCCTTCCTCGAGTTGCGCCAGAATAACATCTAGCGCAATCACAAAGGCATCAATGTGCACATGAAATTCAATTTTTCAGTTAGGATAAATTAAAATAGGTACAATACATAGCTTCTCCGTTAGTACGTCAAACGCTTTATCATAGTCCTGATTCCAACGAAACCCTTCAGAGTTCTTTATAAGTTGTTCCAAAGGTGTTTTAATACTTGCATAACTCCTAAAAAACCTGTGATAGTATCTAGTATGGACCAAGGTATTTTGCAGCCGTTTGATAGTCGTAGGGAGAGGCATATTGAGAATTACTGCAACTTTTGCAGGATCTACCAGCATTCCTTCCCTACAAACTATATGTCCGGGCATATTCCCAAATTGTACAAAAAAATACATGTTTTCAAATTAAGGGAAATTTGTAGTTGTCTGCAGTGATCCAACATCATACATAATAGACCAATGTGCTCCTAGAGTAACATGTAAATAGTCCAATCATCCAGGTATACCTCGAGAAACTTATGAATTAAGTTGCGGAATGCCATAATCACTACCTGGGTGAACACTGTTGGGGAATTCTTGAGCCCAAAAAGCATAATATTATAGGAAAATGATCCCCACTCAATAGTGAAGGTAGTCTTCCACTTTTCTTCCTCAAAATTTTTGACTTGGTGATACCCAGAAAAACCCATCTCTAAAATAATAGGCTTTTCTCCCTGTTATTTGATCCAAGAATTCATAACTAAACGAAGTAGGAAAAGGGTCATGTATGCAAGTTGAGGTTAAACTATTGTAATCCACATAGAATCTGATATCATATGTACTCTTCTTTCTTTGTATGATGATAAGTCTAATCCACTCAACTTCAATTCACCGGAAAAATAATTCCAGCTTCCAACATTCTATCAATTTCCTTTATTGCTTTCTCTTTAACTCTGGTATTTGGATGATATGGCCTATGTTTAACATGTTTTGAGTCAGGATTTAGCTCGATTCTCATCTCCCCTAAATATCCTTTAATCCCTTTTAACTATGAAAACATTGTAGGGAATATATCTTCATACTCCCTCAATAGAGCTTGTATCTTTGTCACAGTCTATTCATCCCAATAGTCCCCAAATGATGTCATCTTAGGATTCTCCTCAGTTCCTATATTTACTTTCCGCAGCTTAAATGTTTTGGTATAGGAACTACTAAGACCATATGAAATAGTGTCCTTAACATCCCTAGTCCCTTCATATTCCTTAAATGTCAAATGCCTTAGTTCTTCTAGGTCGTCGATATCTCCTAGGTCTTTATCAGCTTTATTACAAGCCAAGGGAATTTGTGCAGGGGATGGATAAAGGTTATGATGAAGTAGGTATGCATGTTCAAGATATATTATGGGTGGATGTAGAGATTTAAATTTATCAGCGAATATCATTTTCTTAATTTGTTAAAAATCTAAGGTGATTTCAGGAGACTTACCCGAGAATAAGAAGTCTCGACAAAATTGGTTTTGAAGTACCTCCCAGTAAGCAGTTTTTCATTGAGACTTCTCATGCACATACCAAGAATCTCAAATTTTGTCCCAAAGAATCAATAAACTAATGCCCCCAAAATGGAGAAGGCAATTTTGCAGCTTCCCATACCTGAATACAATGCGCAACATGCTCCCTTGGATCAGAGGATCCATTGTGTGCCTCCAAATTTGAGGTCTGACTCTTTGGATTTTGATCCATATTTGGATGAGTGACCTATGATGGATAAATAAAATGATATTGAATGGCATACTTTACTTCGTCATAGGAAGGCAAAGTAACTTTATGAGTGTCCCACCACCTAGATGGAGATTATTTTAACATAATATCAAGTACTAGAATTCTTTTCTCAGGCGCAACATTATCCTCCAGATCCATGAGAAAGCTTCCAAAATATGTAGTTCCATGATACACAGGGTGTTATCGAATCTTTGATCCAATCCACCTGATTGCTTTGATATTTTTGCAACGTCTTGAAAATTTTGCATATCTTCCCTATTGCCAGTTGTCAAAAGCTACCTCTAAATATTCACCTAGAGACTGAATATTCTGCCAACTTATTGATCCATCTACAATAGGGTTAATGTAATCTAACCACTTCCCTATAGTCAAAGTGAATATTTTATACAAGACATCCTATTCCATATTCTCATCGACTGGATCTGTATATTGGGGACCTTGGTAAGGGTTTAAACATTGGGTTACGTTCATACCATCTACTTCAAAGGTCATGATTTACTTCTTGATATCTATAACAACGTAATTCTCATATTCCCATTCAATACCCAATAGAGCTAGGTATGGATCATTCTCCCCCATTATTTACATAACCTTGAAGTAGGCTATTGTTTTAATGTCATCTAAGTCCACTTCATCATTTTGCAGCTTCCCAATAGGGTAGATATAGTATTGATTGGCCTTCCTCAACTGTATAGGTGAATAGACTAGCTTAGGCTTACCCATGGCTTCCCAAGTATTCTTTGGTAGTAAGTTGATTTCATACCCCAAGTCTAACATAACATCACTAATATTGTAGTCATCAATGTGGGAATTTAGTCTAAATTCTCTTTTGTGTCTCCCCTTCCTCCTCTCTAATTTACAAGCATGTCTCTCTGGGAGATTAGGAACAATCATATCCTCTGGTCTCCCTTCAGCCTCTAAAGTCCCCTTAAGCACGTTCCACAACTTCTTAGTGATTTTTTCGTCATCCAAAATGTCAAAAAAAAGGTTGAAACCATATATCAATAGTCTTTTGTGATTTCTCTGGAAGGTCCTTCAGAGTCAACATATTTTCCATGACTCTTGGTTGAAGGTCAATACTTGGTTCTGCAGCTATCGATATGGTAGATTTAGACATCTATCAAACAATTTCTACAACATTTTGGAAGAACTCCTTTTTCCTTATGTGATCATACTTAGAATCCACCAATACTACTTTCTAAATCTTACCTTGATTGGGATTGTCAAGATCAACACCAGTCCTTGTTCCTCCTTGAGTAGTAATGTTAATATTTGGCTCCTTTTCTTCATTAATAGGTCAAGGCTCAGAATTTATTAAATTAGCACCTCATTTCCTGACGTGATATTCCCATTTCACAATCAATTATGGGAAATCCTCAATGGAATGGGTGTTTTTTCTACATCGTGCACACCAAGGTCTTATTGGAAGAGGACATTCCCTCACAAGGTTCCCTTTTTCATCTCAAATGTAACAATGATTTGGTCCTCTCCTGCCATTTTTTCCACCTCAAAATCCTCTTCCACCTCTCTGTCCTCCTCCAAACTGTATTCAGAATAAGGGAATACTTTTGCAAGATTGGACAGTGTCAAGGGGAGGGACCATGGCTTCAAAATATTTCACAATATTCCCCATTCTGTCCTCCTTGATGATTTGGGAAAGCATGGTACCCCATAGAGCCATGAAATGGAACTGTAGTGGAAACTTGTGTGAGCCCTCCCGATGGACCTACTAGTGGAGGCATTATCGGGTGTGGAGGGGGTCCTATGCCCCTCAGTCTAGGACACCATGTCATCGTATGACCCTCGATGTAGCAGTCGATACACCATACCTACGTTTGAACTACTCTAGGGAGGGTCAATTCTTGAATTTTATCAATTAACATAGAAATATGGCCTTGCAGCTACATAATATTAGTGTCTTCAATCGGTCTCATAGCCCACAAACTACCTAGATAACCAACCATTGCTTCCATTTTCATCGCTTGTTCTAAGTCTTCTCCTAATGTGGATATCCTCTGTTGGGTTAATGGTATTTGGGTCAATGATAATAGCCCCTATATAAACCATTCGCGTTGGTATTATTCATAGATTTGGTTTGTCAATTTCCCTATCAGATCCTTAAATATTTGGTTATACTCCCAAGCAAACTCAGCATCTCTCTTTTTGATCTCCCACAACTCAGAGAGATCTTGTTGTTCTAATTTTGGTAAGAATATTTTTTTTATGAACCTCTCTTTGACTTGAGCAAGAGTGAAAGTGTGTCGTTGAGGATTCCCTGGTTCAATGGATTTCATATACCATTTTAAAGCACGGTCTCTCAAGATGGTCTGAAACTCGACTAGTTTGTTGGCATCTAAAGTTTTACAAGACCTCGAGATGGCCTGACAAAGAAACCAGTTATTTTTTACATCCTCGTCCCCTTTACCCCAAAAATCTAGGTATCGAGTGAGATATCCTACATGTTGACTTTCCATCAAAGAACTTGGATATGCTATAAAAATGAACCCTAAGGGTCCTGGTTGTGATATGACTAAATAAATTACCCCACTTCCACTACTACTACTTGAACTTTGCATATTATAAGGATTGTAAATGCCAGGGTGATTCGATAGCACTAAGGGACTGGGTGATTCAAGGCTAGTTCATTTTCCTCTAGAATGGAATTCCTTAACTTGGGGGGTCAGATTAGTATGTAGTGTTATATCACTTTTGTGATGTGTTTTAGCATCGTTTGAAATCACAAGATCTGATTCTCCCACAACTTATTTAGGGATTTAGGTTGAGTCTTATTCTTCAGGGGTGGCACCTATCCTTATTCTTTCTTTCGACTTTCCTTCCTCTCATCCGCTTCCTCTAGAGATTTTACCTCTCTCCAAAACTCTCATGCAACCATTGTTTGGTCATCCTTTTGCATATCTACAACTCATGTAATTTGTCTAACTCTCTTCTATATATACCCTCGAATATAATCTCCTTCCATGATTGATTAGATTTCCTCATTTGTTTTCACCACCTCTTTTCGATCACAGCATCCCTCCTCTAAGCTTGTTCATCTCTTGCACTCTTTGCTCGACGACCCCCATACTTCAATAATGTTTGGAGATTATCCCATGAACCCTCTCCTTAATCACCCACCCCTCATGCGTAGTTTTTTATGTTTTGATCACAACTTGAACAAGTAACATCCCCTCTTCTGAAAGAAATTTTTTAATCCAAAGGGGTATTTCTTGCAATAGTCTTCTTTAGGCTCCTTCTTTGAATGTGGCTTCTACTTTTAAAAAACACTGGTCATTCTCAATGGTAAATTCAATGATATATCCTTCCAAGGTGGTCTATACCAACAAATCCACGGCTCTAGAAATTATAACATCTAGTTGTTGAAGAGTTTATAAATTATCAACAGTTCACTTATAGCTTTTGTTGACTCGATCTTTGAATTATTGTGCTTCTTGCAGCTAGTCGAGCCACTGAAACACCTCTTCCAATAATCGAATCTAGAACATATCATACCAGTCGCTCACTGGTTCTGAGTAAAATACAGTGTTATTTACAACCCTCAAAATTTTGTGTTGTAACTTAGCTTCTTGCAGAATAAATTCAACACACCTTCTTTCCCACTAATTCTCAATGTCATACCTAAAAATGTGATGTTGCATCCTATAAAAACTCACTTGAAAGATTCAGGTTCCTGCAATGGAACCATTTTTTGGTGCAAAATTAGAGACTAGGGTTCTCGGAGGTTTCCAACAAAGATGCCATTGTAGTCTAGTAGCGTTGGCATATTCAACCTTCCACAAAGGAAGGAGGACTCACCCAAAGTGCGATCGAGACTTGTGTGTGATAAAGTGAGTTAGTGAGGATGCATCATCAGATCTAATTTAATCTAATGTAGATCCATACTCAAATTTGAAAAGATTATATCATTGAGATTCTACACCAGTATATACATTTGATAAAATGTGTTGCATAGCGTAAAGATAATCTCATACATTGAAATACATGCATAAATAATGACTAATTAACAACCATAGTATAGAAAGAATTGTGCAATGGAGAAATCACCAAATCGTACACATCATAACCAAAGTTTTAGGGCCCAAAATAATTTCCTTCTTTATTATCTTCATCTCAATACTGGTTTGGATCTAGTACAATTCTCCTGCCTTGATTTACGTAGCAGAGATTATTCCCATACACCCATTACATACTACAATGATTCTTGGAAGATAGACTCGATGATAGTCATAATACCAGTAATAGTGATAGAACCCATGACAAAAGTAATGAAAGACACAATGACCAGAATACTAACAATGACCAGAATAATGACAATGACCAACCAACTCTACAGAATAATGTGACAATAGCCAACCCTTTCCCATTACATAATTCCCAATTTGTATGGTTTTCTTGGTCGCTTATTGATTCTTCTTTCGCTACTTTCCCACTTTCGCTTTGCATGCGCTTGAGGATCGTATCTCTTTCTGCTTACTCAACCATAGTTTATATGATATGTTTTCACTACTGGAATACTTGTAGTTAACTTTCCACTCGACATAGCTACTTTATGTTGCTTCTAGTCTTCTGCTATGTTGTTGTGCTTTCCCACAAAACTTTGATCTTTCCACAAAATCAGGTTCTCTTCAAAAATGGAGGGACCAATAGTACCAAGAATGGGAGACTAGACGGCCTAGAGGGTGAGATATTTGATAGCTCAGAAGGTGTCCATGTGTCAGATATTCTACGGCCCAGAAAATTGCTACAAGTCACAGATCGGACAGTCCAAAATACCCATAGTGAAATGTTTGGAAATGTGTCTAAGTGTGGGTGCAAAATGAGTGGAGTGGAACTTGAGAGTGCAATTTGGAGGTCGTATATCTGTGACTAAATGTGTCTTAGATCCACAAACCCATGGTGATACTTAGATAATTTGTCTAAGTATTGGCATAAGATAGATCAATGGTCAAGATCAATTCTAAGATTGATCAGATGGTTGTTGTGCATTATGGTTACATTGTGTATTTTCTTGGGTATAGAACAAATCAATGGCCATGATTGATTCGATAAGAAGATCTGACGGTTGTGCATCATGACTGCATATTTTTTTCTTGAAGAAAGTTAAGAATATCAATGATCGAGATCAAATCAATGACATATTAGACAGTTGTTGAGCGTTGAGGGTGTGTTGTGCGACAATGAAGAAAATTGACGAACGACATTGAATATTGGAACATATCCAATGGTAGGTGTACGTCAATATCATTATTGAACAAATCAAGAACAAAAAACAAGGGGTTTTGGACAAGCTAGTGCAACTTGGTTTTTTGGAGATCTAGAGTTGACCACATATTCTTTAGATATGTGGGAAAATGTTTGGGTGTATAATTTTATATGAATATCCAATATCTTGTGAAGTTTCAGTGAATGGTTGTGAACAGAAGTAAACAAGAGTCTAAGTTTGAAGGGGTATGATGGATGTGTGAAGAGTGAAGCAAGAAGTGCATGAAAGGTGAAGACTTAAGAGGTTCTTAGGAGGGAGAATGAGTGCACGAGGGTGGCTGGGAGGTGAAAGGTCTAAGGAATCTCTGATTTCATGAAGAATGTAAGATGGTGGAGAGTGTTGGAACAATAGATATGGAGTATCATATTTTTTCAAGTGAATTCTTAACAAAAATAGTCAATCTGACACTATTGACAACTTGAGGGGATAGAAAATAGCCAAAAAACACCAAAATTTGCCTCCTTCAAGAAGTACGCATCACTAGTTTCAGCCAATAACCCTTAAAGAGGGCTTAATTTCAGACCTCACACTTGTGTGAGTGAAATATGATGAAAAATATAAGATAGTTTTCCCTTATTTATACAATACAAGTGACCTTTAATTGCATTTTAGGTCAAAAAAGGCCGACATGGCCAGTTTACATCAAAAATCTAGTTTTACATAAAATTGATAATTAAAACCCTAATTTTATCTTTTAGGGATGATGTCATGCCCCTCCTAGAGTTAATTTGGGCCCCTCTTGGAACCCTAGGCCTCCAAAGTGAAACGTTGGGGCTCAAAACCCCTCAAAAACTGCCACATGTGCCAACCAAGACATCCTCATGCCAAAACACCAACAAGATGACATCAAGGATCAAAATGATGATTTTAGGGGCATTCACGGGCCAACAACATGGTGGGAGGGAAATACCCCCCTAGGTCCATGCCTACCAAAGTGCCTCTTATGGAACATCCTCCCTTTTCTATGGTGCAAACCTCAGGTATCCCTATGCCCTTGGTTGGGGTCTCAGCATCCATCTGGTGGGATTTTATCCCCATGGAGGTCTAAGACAATCATATCCCCATATGTACTTGTCCATAGGGCATGGTCCTTCAGCAACAAAAACTATGCCCTCCATGGGCTCATAAGCTCCAATGATCATAGCAATGTCAATCACATCTAATAATCAAGTTACCCAAACTTGTGCATCAAACCCCCCTTTACCTAGATAAATGCTCAAAGAAGTTATGCTATTTAACAATCCAGGTTTGGAGAGGGTATCAGGATGTCCTATTGGGCTAATCCTCCTTAGGTGTGGGGTGTTTCCAGGTGAATATCAATCTAGGTCATGTAAATGCATGAGATGGTGTAGGGGATGTTTTGGCAAGGGGTGCAGTGATAACAAGGAAATGTAGGTCTTACCTATGGGTTCCTCTGTAGAAGATGAGATGCACCTTGTCATGGATACAATTGTTTCCTATCCCATTCAATTTATTTTTACTCTTTCTCTTATTTCCTTTTTCTTTCAAGAGAATAGTTGGAGGACACTGCCCTGGCATGGTGACCAGTGGTGACAGCATTACCCACAAGCATTTCATGGAGATGAGAAGGTTGGCTCGTGATGAGACCCCCTTTATATTGGTTATGTCACCAAGATCCACTACCCTGGCTTGGTGACCAGATGAATAGTAATTTCATATTTCT
>SNQJ01S0053373.1:33453-45342 GCA_010110895.2 Picea sitchensis
GAGAAGCCTTTTATTTATTTCTCGGGGATCCCTGGGTGAATCATCTCAAGGTTTCATCTTGGATTTTAAATTTTTCCATCTATTTTTACCCTATGGGCCTTTAGCCCCTTCTTCCCACAAGGCAAGGTATAACCCTTATTAGCTTGGCAAACCCAATGCCCGAACCAATGTAGGGGATAGATGAGAGGGAAAATGATGAAAAGTGATCAGTATGGAAGGAATGGCTGATGACCTTTCATAGACCCACTCAGTGGCAACTCATCCCTAAGGGAAACAACTTACTAGGGAACTTTGTCATCCCCCCAGGTATGGACAAGTTAAAAGGCATAATTTCCAAGAAAACATCATGAAACAAAAGAGAATTCAATGCACATATTCAAATGTTTTGAGAATCAGAGTGACACATACCATGATACCCGGACTCATTACCTCATGGAGCAAGACCCACTGCTACCTCAGAACCAGACCAATGGGATGGATGTTGTTGATGTTGACAGACAGGAGGTGTTGAAGAAACGATGGTCTCTCCAAGGCCAATCTCAAGTCAATATGGCTCTCGGTACTCCATGTCTACAACCTATGGGCCTCGAGACATAATCTCCTTATTTATTACTAGGATAGGGAATAACATCTGGCTCCAACTCGAGGACATGTTCTCACCATAGAGCGCATGAGAACGTCAACATCTCTAGCATGACATGTGATCTACTAGATCTCAACAAAAAATGATTAGTAATATTTTTGGGGGGTGATATCACCCCTGGATCATATATGATACAAAAAATCATCCAATCATATATACAAATGGAAATGAAACTACACTACTCTAGCATGATTTGTAGATGGTATATACAATTAATGCAAATTCCTACCTACTTACCACTACTTACTTGTTGGTTGAATGCTAGGTGTATTCAAATAGCCAGTGAAACCATCCTAGAAATGTCTCATAATACCTTCCTCAATGATTCATCATAAACCAAAACAATGATATGCCAAGCAAAAAAGTAGCATGAGTTAGAAAATGTATTGTATCATCAAAAATCGTAAAGTCTAGATCATGGAGGCGGGAGGGAGGAACAAAATTATTCCAATTCACACTCTTAGGACAGTACTCAATCCATCTTAGAAAGGTATCATGAAGAATCAAAGGTTCAAAAGACTGACTCAAAGAGTCTGAAAGTTGTCTACCTTGGATGTCATCAAATCCTGAGGTCCGGGAAAGGACTAGCAAGAAAATAGAGGATCACTAACAATTTATTAAGGGAAGGCTGAAAGACTGATATAATAGACTTGTTTTTACTATATTGAACCTACCCTTGGATTCTAAATGAAGGATTTTCCCAGGATAAAACTCAAAACACGGGACATGTTTCCCAAATACACCCTTAATGGCATAGCAAGGTAAATTAATCGGAGGGGGCTGAAAAACCTTGTCACAAGTACCCTTCTTTGGGAAAGCAATGTCCTCACCTCTATCAAGATCTGAGCACAACGGTGGTTGATAATCTTGTTTATAAAATAAATCCAAGTGCTAAAAGGATTACTCATCGAAATCTTTAAGGTATGACTAAAAATCATCAGGAGAAAATAGAACTAGGTCACCCTTGGAGATGTCTGTAACTGTATCATTTTCTTGTTGCCAAATGTCAGAATCATTAGTAACCTCATATGATAGTTGTAGAGGAAACACTTGGAAATGTCCTTCCATATCATAAATGGGACCCTCATTAGAGCCAATCACATCCTACATACCTCTTACAACATGTATGAACTCATCAATATTATTAAAAATGTCACTACCGTTATCATAACATCAAGGATTTAATGCATCCAATGACTCGTCTAGTACTTCTTCACTTTCCAAATCATAAAAAAAAACATCATCAAAATATTGTAAAGGGAAATAATTTATCGAGTTCACTTCTTGTTGTGCAGGAGAGTCGATGGCTTGGATGTCTTCATCAAATGGAAGAGGGTCCAGTACGTCATCACCAAGACTCATCTCTTTGTATTCATCAGAAAAAGAAGGAACTAGCTTCCAAGGGTTCCTTCACTTCTTCACCTTCTGAATCATGGAACAAAGTGTCATCAAGAAACTATAAATTAAAATGACTTACCTAATTCTCTTGATATTGTGCAAGAGAGATAGGATATTGGAGAGCTTCATCGGATGGAGGATCGGTTACTAGTGCTTCATCCTCATAACTCACTTTTCTAGTTAAATCTTCACTGCATTCTATCGAATCATGGGAAAAATCTTGATCCTCTTAGAGGGGTTGACAATTTTCTTCATAAATTTCTCCTTCTATATCAGAGGGTTCTTGGTATTGAGTATGGTAATTATTCGTGAGATATTCCACAATATCAATGGTGAATCCTTCATTCTCTAGGGCTACTGCGATATTATCAAGGGCATCTTCATATGTCAAACATTATGGTTTCACAAACTCAATAAACCTACTGATGAGGTCTACAAAAGATGATATACCCCTATCTTCGCAACAACTCTTAAATCAATCTTGCAAAAAATATGTCAGATAAAGTATGAATAATTTTACCAGAACATCCTCCCTTCCCAATTCTATCTCACTTATATACTTCAAGAATTCTACAATGTGAGTAATTGGGAGGCCTCCAAATCTTGGAGAGTTGTTTAACCATTTTGAATCAAAATAATGTGGGTATCCTTGAAAACTTTTGAAATCAATAGTTGGATACACTTGTTCCCAGGGCACCATGATACCATGACTTGGAAATATCACAAAATAAAGAGTAAGTTGGCACCTTGGAAAACACTAGTGGAGTCGCCAAATAATTTTCTTGAAACTATCAAAGGAATGAGGGGATCACCCCCAGTGTATTTTCCAAGTAAGCTTTGTAAGATAAATGATTTTGAGGAAAGGCTTACCGAAAAGTGTCATTTTTGAGGAAAATTGACTTAGTGTTCCCCGACAGCAGCACCAAAATGTTATCACACAATTTGTACTTTCCCCAAAATCCCAAGGCAAGTAGGTACATAATTGGTGTAACTGGGAATAATCTACCACTTTCACCTTAATAGGAGATCCCTTTCTATTTAGGAGTATGTTTAATCTACCCCAGGGGAGACGTCCCCGATGACCTGGGGGGTTTGAGAAGGCTAAGGAAAATAGTCACAACAAAACCTTTCCCTCTCATAGATCACTCTAACCAGAGGTTTATTTTATGTCTTAAGGATGAAGCAAATGAAAATTATTGTGTACCTTCCCAGAACAAGACAACAAGGCAAATGGGGCACTTTCCAAGTACCAGATGATTGTTAGTACTTCATAAGACAATAAACCTTTGTAAAATAAGCTAGTTGATTATGAATTTGCAGTAATGCATCAGTTTATAACAGAAATTAAGATCTTACAACAGCTACAAGATTCAAGTATTGAAATTTCTTAAAAAAAAGACAATAAAAAGTGACTTTAACTAGGCAAATTGATAGTAAATTGTCACAAGCGAAATTGGCAATGATAGACTAGCTTTTAATGGCACTTTTGCAAAGACTTTTCTGCAGTTATATGACTGTAGCTATCTTTTGTAACAGAAGCAAGTTAAAATGGTTAAAAGTGCAAGAAAACCATACACAAACTAGCACTTACCTAGTAGTTTCACTGGTAATTATCACAATTAGATTTTGATTGGTTCTAGTATGAGTAATGTAGGTAAATGTGTCAAATTAATGCAAGTTTATATGGTTGTAGAAAAAATTTCTACAGCATCAAGTTATATTAGGAATTAGTCTAATCTAGGGTTAGAAAAAGTTAGTAAAGGGTTCAAAGATAAGAGTTTAAGTGTTTGTTTTCTCAATCACCACTTATAAGAGGTAGTCTAGTGCCTCTCTAGGGTTAATGGAGTCACTAATGGTAGAAGCAAATTCTTAAAGGAAATGTATAAAATGATAATAATATGTTAAGGGATGTGATTTTCTCTTTCCTTGAAAAAAATGTAATAAATTATGCAATTGGCAAAGGAAGTAAGGTTACTAGAGTGCTACAATTGTAGGACTCTAGTATTTATATCAATTGTTGGAATATTGAGAGGGGGGGGTGAATCAGTATTACCCTTTTTAACAATTAGCAATTACTTTTTATATTTTATTGATTACCACAATGAATTTTATGTAAAATCAATTATATAAATATCTTTAACATCAATTACAAGGTTTTATAAAGAATAGTGAAGGACACCAATCCTCTTTAGAGCAACAACTCTAGGAGACACCAATCCCCTTCTTCAGGGAACCAACCCTAGGAAGCACCAACTCCCTCATCTTTAGGGCACCAACCCTAGGAAGCACCAACTACCTTGTATTTAGGGCACCAACCCTAGGAAGCACCAACTCCCTTATATTTTACAAATATCTTAGTAAGTATATGAATACTTCCATGCTCCTCCCTTCCAAACTCACTACATGAGTATCTTCATATTTCCTTTGTGGAATCTGATTATGATTTTGATCTTCTGATCTGGACTGCAGAGACACATTCTTCTCACCACTCTTTCATGTTTATATACTCTTCCAACTGGTGTGATCTATGAAACATTGTGTCCCTTTGTTTGGAACATCGCACCTATTCATTTTAACATTAACAATAATCACTTTTATTATTCAAACATTTATTGGTAATTCTTTTAAGTTAGTGAGAGTTCTTTTCATAAATCGATCACAGGTATGGATCGATTTCTTTTCAACTCAATTCCATATTCCTGTAAATATTTGCAAAAACGAGTTTTGCAGAGGTACTTCCTTCAACCCATTTATATGTGACCATAGGCGTAGAACCATGGGCTTATTAATTTAAGAACTACCTTCTTATTTCACCCTTTTCCTTTTATCCCCCATATGTCCAGTGTTGGGACCATGTTCTTCGGTACTTCACCCTTCGGGACTTCAGGACTTTGCAACCTTTCAAATATCTTGAATCAGATTTCTCCAAAACAAATCGGACGGTTAATATTCAATCCTCTGTTTAGATGTACGATCCAGGCTTATCATAGGCCTTTCAAGTAAATCGTCGGTCAAGACTTGATCAACAACTGAATGGACGATTCTCGTTCATTTCAGAACTTTGGGACTTTGGGATTTTACTAGTGGCAAAACTCCCGAAGTAAATCTCCTAGAGTGATGTAACTTGTTAACGTGGCATGGGCTAAGTGGCTATCACGTGTCACTCAGATTCATGATTTACACGTACCTGAAATGTGGATTTCATCTTGACACTTGTCATTATCTGACTGTGTCCTTACTGATGTGGTCTGTTGTCGTAGATCTCTCGATGTGGAACGTATTCTTCTCCTTGATCTAACGGTCCGGATACTTCCTGAAATGTATCTCAGATCGACGACTGAGAGTGACTTTAGAACTTTGGCCATTAGGACTTCGACTAATTCAATTTCTCCACTTCTCAGTTCTTTCGAAGTGATATTCCCCGAAGTGTAACCTTCTCACAACTTTTAACCCAAAATGAATGTTGTTCGTTGTCATGATCTTAGATTGACAGCTCGATCCATCTGTGATGTAGCTTTTCCTTGGTTTAAATCCAATGGCTCTTCTTCTTTTCTTATCCTAACCTTCCACTTTAAAGTGATTCAACGACTATCGATAATTTGGGTATTCGAGATATAGGCCATTTTTCTTATCCTATCTTTCCACTTAAAGTGATCCAATGGATATCAGGAATTTGGATATTCAAGATCTTAGCCCTTTTTCCTTGTTTATCCTATCCTTCCAGTTAAAGTGATCCAACGGCTATCAGGAATTTGGGTATTCGAGATATCAACCCTTTTTCCTTGCTTATCTTGTCCTTCCACTTAAAGTGATCCAATGGTCGAGAATGGTCCAAGAGTAGATCAGCGATCAGGGATGATTGTGGGGTCCCAACTAGCATGACATTTAAGACTATCATCGAGCTCTGCAATGGAAAATTACTCGTTGGTAGTGGAATTGATGCCAACCGTAGATCTATTTGGCAGGTGATGATTGATGGTCTAGACTAACTATAGGATTGGAATTAGTGCGTTGTTTAATTCTCTCTTCGTGCTTCACAATCAATCCTTGCCATTAATCTGTGATTTTATATCTGACGTTCATGACTTAATTTGATCATTTGGTGGATCAACCATAGTCGTTGATCTTTGAATCTATAATATCTGATGGTCTAGAATAATTGCAGGATTTGAAATAACACGTTATTTAATTTTTCTCTCTGCAATATATCCCTGTCATTGATCTGGCACTTCCATATTCAATGGTCATGATTTGACTTGATTGTTGACTAGTCCTCCAATGATCCTTCTCATGTAATATGACAGTCTAGACTGATTGTGGGATTGGGAATAACACGTTTTTTAATTCTCCTTTTTCTCTCTGCAATCCATCCCTGTCATTGATATGGTGCTTGCGTATTCAATGGTCTTGACTTGATATGATCATGTTTATACACTATGATTTCCCTTCTAATCTTCATGTGCATCATCGACTATTGACATCAATGAAAATACATCAATGACAGTATTTCCAACAATCTCCCCCTTTGTCATTGACGGAAACACTCTAACTTCATAAAAACTCCCGATGTGATGATGCTTTTCTCTATGAAGTTACTCTCCCCCTTTGACATCAATGGAAAAGGGTTGCTCCCCCTAAGGTAATGCTTTGTTTGTCTGTATGTTGATGAGTAGAATCTAAACTTGGGTACCTCCTCCTACAATCATACTTTGTCTATCATAACTGAATGACTCCCCTGTCAATCTTCTCTCTCTTCTTCTAATTTCTCTTCCCTTTTGTTTCTGAAGGGGTAATTCTTCTTGACAAGATCTCTCCCCCTGTCATTTCTATAGGATTCCATGTATACCACTATATACATTCTATTGTTTCCGCTACGGATATTGCTGTCCACTTGTAACCATTTTGAGACCAATGCATAACCTGCACTGTTCCTGGGAAGATAAATACCTGCAATAAACTATGTCATATCCTGCATATATTTATATCATTAAACCATTATTCTTTCGATGATCCTATTCATTTTTATGTGCTTCAACGCTCATAGGAGCATCAACAGGAAATGATTTTATCTCTTCCCTAAATTCTCCTTTCCTTCTTTGTTTTTTAATTTTTTTTTCTTTGAGAAGGAATTTTAGTGTACCATTAAAATCGATTTGAAATATTTATGAGATAATAATCACTCAATTATTCTTGTTGTTCTACTGTTGGAGATTCATCATCAACGTCACTATTATGTGCACCAAAATCTTCTTTATCCTTGTCTTGAGAATATTCCTCCATTAATTTTCGTTTGTTGGGTAATGGATAATCGTCTTGTATGACATTATCAGGTTTTGGATTTGTGCCATATTTTTCTTTGGGAGTTTTCATATCTTGAGTTTGATATACTTTGTATGCATAGATTTGATTATTATATTCCTTATTAGAATTTTTACCCACCAATCTCCTATTATTACCTTCATCAATTTCAGGACCAATATTTTCATCATCTTTCTTGTTTGGTACTTCAGATTTTATTTTCCATGTCTTATTATTATGTTTGTTGGGGTTTCCTATTTTTAGGGATTGCATTGGTAATCTACATTCTTTGGTTTTATGACCATAGTTGTTGCATTTTTTACATTCAATATTGAAGTTTTTCAAAGGAGTAAATGAGTTGTAGTTTCTCTTCTCTGTATTGTACCTATTGTCCTTATATCTATGGAAATTTATATTATTGTATTGTCCATAAGATTTGCAGTGTACTACCCTATGTCCAAAATTATTGCAAGAGTAATAGTATCCAATGAATAGATATTTATTAAGGGGATTCCTTCTAGTGATTGTATTCTTCTTTTCATTTATTACTTTAGTAGGGAATGTTTATTTTTGTTTATGTGGAACAGTGTTCAATGGTATCATATTTTCCTTATTATGTTATCTTCTTAAGGGTCCCTTTAGAGCATCTGCATAACTAATTGGTCTTTTGACAAATCATGTTGATGTAGAAGTTGAGTCTTGGGTGTATCCCAAACCAATCTTGTTGTTTGGTGACCTTTGTCTATTGAGAATTTCTTCCAATATATTTGAACTATTTCCAAAGTTTGATCTCTTATTTTCTTTCTCAAGTTCACTTTTTAGCAGCTTGATCTCGGCTTCTAGTTTTTCACATGCTTTGTTTTATCACTAAGTTGTTTTAAAATGATTTCTTCAGTTTTATAAGCTTTCTAGGAGTTGGGACTTCAAATCACTGATGGTATGTTATGACTCCTTGAGGGTTTTGGAAACTTCCCTCTCTCTTGATTTAGTAGTTTATTTAATCTCTAGAAGCTCTCTTCTTAGTACCCTATTTTGTTTCTTAGTATTTCCTAGTTCTTCAATTACACTAAGGATTTATTCTTCGAAGTTCCCTTCTTTTTCATCTTCTGAATGTTTATCATCTTGATTTTTCATTCCCATAAATAAAAGCTCTGAATCTCCATCTTCACTCATGTATGAAGAGTTGATATCTTCTTTAGAGTAGAAGTTTTTCTTTTTCTTATAAAATTTCTTCTTGTATTGGTTTTCCTGGTTGTGAACTTCTTCATCATTTTCCTCTTGTATGGGATAGGGACATTTGTTGGAAAAATGTCCAATTCTGCCATAGTTGAAATATTTGAAAGGTAAATTTCCTTTATATTTTCCAAATCCTTTCTAGAGTTTCTTTATAAAGTTGGCCTCTTCTACATCTGATATATCTAATAACGCATCATTGGTCTTTTTCTCCTACCTCAAATTTGTCTTAGATGCTTTAAAGGTTGTTTCATCCTTTTTTGATTTATCATTCCCTATTCTCATTTCATATGCTATAAAAATTCCATGAAGTTGATCAACTATGAGTGTGCTTAGATCAGTTCTATCTTCAATTTTAGAAATCTTTGCATCATATCTCATAGGTAACGATCTTAGTAATTTTTGCACAATAGGTTTATCTGTAATTTCTTCTCATGTCGTTCTGATTGAGTTAACCACTTCATCTACCCTATGAAAGTACTCAACAATATTATCTTCTTCTTTCATTTTCAAATTTTCAAACTGAGTTCTATAGGTCTGTAGTTTGGCTTCCTTAACTTTGTCATCTCCTTCATATACAACCTCCAACTTGTCCCAGATTTCTTCGGATGATTTAAAATTCATAACCTTCACACATATAGAATTAGTCAACCCTCCAAGAATTCCATTAACTACTCTTGAGTTTTCATTACAAATTTTCTTTCATGTAGTGTCTTTGGGTGGAGTAGTTGGTGCAGTGTAACCATCTTCAATAGATTGCCAGATATCAAAACCAAGAGCCAACAAGAAGTTTTTCATTATTATTTTCCATAGAGAATAGCCTTCTCCATTGAACAATGGTACTTTGTTGTTAGAAATTCCCTCTTGTTGATCCATCTTCAGGATCTACCTTCGAGTTTTTAGATTGTGCTAAAGAAAACCTTGCTCTGATCCCAATTGTTGGAATACTGAGAGGGGGGGTGAATCAATGTTACCCTTTTTAACAATTAGAAATTAATTTTTATATTTTATTGATTACCACAATGAATCAACAATGAATTGTATGTAAAATAAATTATATAAATAAATTTAACATCAATTAAAAGGTTTTATAAAGAATAGTGAAGGAAACCAATAATCTTTAGAGAACCAACTCTAGGAGACACCAATCCCCTTCTTCAGGGAACCAACCTTAGGAAGTACCAACTCCCTCATCTTTAGGGAACCAACCCTAGGAAGCACCAACTCCCTTGTGTTTAGGGCACCAACCCTAGGAAGCACCAACTCCCTTGTATTTAAGGCACCAACCCTAGGAAGCACCAACTCCCTTGTATTTAGGGAACCAACAATAGGAAGCTCGAAATCCCTTATATTTTACAAATAGATTAGTAAGGATATGAATCCTTCCATGCTCCTCCCTTCCACCCTCACTGCATGAGTATATTCATCTTTCCTTCCTGGAATCTGCTTCCTCTTTTGATCTTTTGATCTGGACTACAGAGACGCACTCTTCTCACCACTCTTTCTTGTTTATATACTCTTCCAAATGGTGTGATATATGAAACATTGTGTCCCTATGTTTGGACCATCGCACCTCTTCATTTTAACATTAACAATAATCACTTTTATTATTCAAACATTTATTGTCAATTATTTTAATTTAGTGAGAGTGCTTTTCATAAATCGATCACAGGTATGGATCGATTTATTTTTAACTCGATTCCGTATTCCTGGAAATATTTGCAGAAACCGAGTTCTACAGAGGCACTTCTTTCAACCCATTTTGTAACACCCTATTTCCCCCAGTTTGTAAAAATAACTATATTGGCCAAGAACTATGGCAAACTCCAAGATGTAAATGTGTGATTTGACAGACCCTGTATAAAGGGTCAATGAATGTAAATGATGTGTGAATATATGTTGCATGACTGTTGAGAGGGGGATGTGCTGAAAAATAGACCACGATGGTTGATGAAAGGTGGTGGAAGGCACCTGGAATGGTGGCATTAACTTCCACCGAACCAATACTATATTGGTCTTTACTAGCTCAAAGACCAAAGCTTCTCTCTAACCCTGGAATGAATTACTCACTAGGATGGTAGGTGGGGAGGCTTCTCATGAGTTAATGAGGGGATGAGGGTGAACCTCCCATCCGTAGAAGCCCTCAGACCTGACTACTGCAGAGGAATTCACGCCACACGTGACCTTGTAGGACAAAGAAAGAAAGGAAGTGTGGGGAGAGGGGGAGCGCACAACAGGGATCGCAGAGGAGAACCAGAGAAACTCCGAAAAATACAGCAAGTCTTGAGTAGAGGAGAAGGAGAGTAACCTTCATCCTTGACTTCCGACGAGTGGGAAGTAGGAGACTGAGTCTCAAAGCCTCGTGGTCTAGCTCGGGGGTGGCTAGTGGTAAATCCGTTGGGAGTCATCGAGCCTACGGTTGGGTGGAAATGAGCACCCCTCTCAGCAGTTGCGTTACACCTGGTGTTTTCTGATAAGTATTTATGTCTTGTATCTTAAATGGAATATTCCTGGAATGCATACTCATGGTTGTACACTCATAAATGGTTCCTGTATAGAAGTGTTTGTCTGGTGTTTTGATCGAAAATGGTGGATGCATGCTTATATTTGTATGGCCATAGTCGTTTCATATATATATATATATATATATATATTGAACAAGTTCAGATTTCAAGTCTATTCTTGGGAGATTTGTCACATTTACTTAACTCACACGATGCCCTGGTTGGATTTCCCTAAAGGCACCTCCTTCTGGGAAAGTTCCCTCACCATACAGAGAGGAGTGAGTTCCTTGAAAGGACTACCATTTTAGTAAGCCCATGAATTTGTTTCATCCCTATCACCAAAAGTAGCTTAGCAGGGATACCTCTCGGCATCTCGGCATTTCAGCACCCGGGAATCCTAAGGGTCAGTTTCCTTGTATTTGCCAAACATGAAATCCGATGGAAGAAACCCCGAAATGATAGAGAGTGGATAGACTTTGATGTTTCCATGTTTCGGCACCCGGGAATCCTAAGGGTCAGCTCCTTGTATTCACCAATTTTGAAATCTCGATATGAGAAACCCCGAAATGGTATAGCGTGGCTAGAGTTTGGTGTTTCGGCGTTTCGGCAGACGGGATACCCAAGGGAAAACCTCTTGTTCTCGCATATCATGAAATCCTGACTTGCAAAACCCTAAAATGAACTTAGCATTATATATATATTGATGTTTCATAGTTTCAGCTTTTGGAAACTCAACTGCGAGACCTCTTGTCCTCGCATATCCTGAAATCTCGACTTGCGAAACCATGAAATGAACTTAGCATTATATATATA
>SNQJ01S0053373.1:45352-59127 GCA_010110895.2 Picea sitchensis
ATAGGAATTCAGAAGCTCTATCCCTCGATAATGAAGGAGAAAGAAAAAGGCGAAAAATCTTAGTTCCCATGGTGGGTGTGTTACACATTTATATGTGACCATAGGCACAGAACCACGGGCTTATTAATTTAAGCACTGCCTTCTTCTTTTGCCCTTTTCCTTTTAGCCCCCATATGTCCAGTGTTGGGACCATGTTCTTCGGTACTTTTTCCTTCGGGACTTCAGGACTTTGCAACCTTTCAAATCTCCTGAATCATATTTCACTGAAACAGATCATACACTTAATATTCAATCCTCCATTTAGATGTACGATCTAGGATTATCAGAGGCCTTTCAACTAAATCATCGGTCAGGACTTGATCAACAATTGAATGGACAGTTCTCGTTCATTTCGGAACTTCGAGACTCTAGGATTTTACTGGTGGAAAAAATCTCGAAGTAAAGCTCCCTGAGTGATGTAACTTGATGATGTCACTTGATGACATGGCATGGGCCGAGTGGCTGCCACGTGTTACTCAGATTCATGATTTACACGTACCTGAAATGCGATTTCATCTTGACACTTGTCGTTATCTGGCTGTGTCATTGCTGACATGGTTTACTAACGTAGATCTCTCGATATGGCACATATTATTCTCCTTGATCTAATGGTTAGGATACTTCCCAAAATGTATCTTAGATCAACAACTGAGAGTGACTTTGGAACTTTATCCTTAGGGAATTCGGGTAATTCGATTTATCCACTTCTCAGTTCTTTCGAAGTGAGATTCCCCGAAGTGTAACCTCCTCACAAATTTTAACCTAAAATGAATGTTGTTCGTTGATCATGATCTTAGATCGATTGCTTGATCTATCTGCGATGCTTCTTTATATTGGTTTAAATCCAATGGCTCTTATTCTTTTCTTATCCTATTCTTCCACTTTAAAGTGATCCAATGGCTATCATGAATTTAGGTATTCGATCTCTCAGCCCTTTTTCTTATCCTATCCTTCCACTTAAAGTGATCCAACGGCTATTGGGAATTCAGATATTTGAGATCTCGACCCTTTTTCCTTGCTTATCCTATCCTTCCACTTAAAGTGATCCAACAGCTATCGAGAATTTGGGTATACGAGATCTCAACCCTTTTTCCTTGTTTATCCTATCCTTCCACTTAAAGTGATCAAATGATCGAGAATGGTCCCGGAGTAGATCAAGGATCAGGGATGGTTGCAGGGTCCCAACTAGCACGACATTTAAAACTATCTTCGAGCTCCATAATGGAAAATTTCTCGTTGGTAGTGGAACTGATGTCAACCGTAGATTTATTTATCGGGTGACGATCGACGGTCTAGACTAATTGCGGGATTGGAATTAGTGTGTTTTTTAATTCTCCCTTCTCGCTCTGCAATCAATCCTTGACCTTGATATGTTCTTGCATATCTAACGGTCACGACTTAATCTGATCATTTGGTGGATCAACCATAGTCGTTGATCTTTGAATCTATAAGATCTGATGGTCTAGAATAATTGCGGGATTGGAAATAACATGTTGTTTAATTCTCCTTTCACTCTCTGCAATCTATCCTTGTCGTTGATCTCGCGCTTTCATATTCAACGGTCCTGACTTGATCTGATCATGTTTCTACACTGCACTTTCCCTTCTGAGCTTCATGTGCATCATCGGATATTGACATGAATGAAAATACATCAATGACAGTATTTACAACATGCTACAATTGTAGGACTCTAGAATTTACATCAAATTAGGTGCCTTTCAAGATATTTTAACATATGGAAGATTATAGGGAAAAAGATGATAACACATGTCATTCCCCTAGGGTTTCAAGCTAGCAATTTCATAATATTAGACATGAAACAAGTAAAAATATAACCATATAATTCATTCACAATAAAGAAATGCATAATTTCTACTTACTTCACCAACAATAATCTAGAAAATCACCCTAGTTGAAGATCCTCCACAAGAAAATAGCCAAAAAGCGCTAAAATTTTCCACCTTCAAGAAGTGTGCATCACTAGTTTCAACCAATAACCCTTAAAGAGGGCTTAATTTCAGACCTCACACTTGTGTGAGTGAAATATGATGAAAAATATAAGATATTTTTCCCTTATTTATACAATACAAGTGACCTTTAATTACATTTTAGGTCCAAAAAGGCCAACATGGCCAGTTTACATCAAAAATGCAGTTTTACATAAAATTGACAATTAAAACCCTAACTTTATCTTTTAGGGAGGATGTCATGCCCCTCCTAGGGTGACGTTGGGCCACCTCTTGGAATGATAGGCCTCCAAAGTGAAATGTTGAGGCTCAAAACCCCTCATAAACTGCCACACATGCCAACCAAGACGTCCTCGTGTCAAAACACCAACTAGATGACGTCAAGGCTCGGAATGATGATGTCAACGGACTTCAAGGGTCAATGTCATGGTGGTAGGGAAAGACTCCCTAGTTCCAGGCCTACCAAAGTGCCTATGGTGGAACATCCTCCCTTTTCTCTAGTGCAAGCCTCTGGTATCCCTCTACCCCTGGTTGGGGTCTCATCATCCATCTGGTAGGATTTTATCCCCATGGAGGTCCTAGCTAATCATCTCCCCATATGTACCTATCCCTTAGGAATGGTCCTGAAACAACAACAAGTACACTCTCCATGGTATCATAAGTCACAAGTATCATAGCAATGCCAATCACATCTAATAATCAAGTTACCCAAACATGTGCATCAAACCTACCATTACCCAGACAAATGCTCAAAGACGTTATGTTATTTAGCAAGCCAGGTTTGGAGAGGGTCTCAGGATGTCTTATTGGGATAATCCTCCTCATGTGTGGGGTGTTTCCAGGTGAATATCAATCTAGGTCATGTAAATGAATGAGATGGTGTATGGGATGTTTGGGCAAGGGGTGAAGTGATAATAGGGAAATGTAGGTCTTACCTGTGGGTGCCTCTATAGAAGGTGAGTTGCACCTTGTCATGGATACAATTGTTTCCTAGCCCATTCAATGCTTTTTTGATCTTTTTCTTATTTTCTTTTTCTTTCAAGAGAATAGCTAGAGGACACTGCCCTGGCATGGTGGCAGCAATACCCACAAGCATTTCACGGAGATGAGAAGGTTGGATCATGATAAGACCCTCTTTATCTTGTATATGCCACCAAGAGACACTACCCTGGATTGGTTACCAGATGAATAGTAGTTTCATACTGCTACATGCCCATGGACCTTATAGGTCGGCTCATGATGAGACCTCCTATCCACCAACTAGGTCTTGATTTTTATTTTATTTTACTGGCCCCCAACGTTTTCTTGTTGAGAAGCCTTTTATTACTTTTTTGAGGATCCCTGGGAGAATAATCTCAAGGTTTCATCTTGGGTTTTAACTTTTTCCAACTATTTTTACCCTCTGGGCCTTTAGCCTCTTCTTCCCACAAGGCAAGGTACAACCCTTACTAGCTTGGAAAACTCAATGCCCGAACTAATGTAGGGGGTAGATGAGAGGGACAATGATGAAAAGTGATAAGTATGGAAGGAATGGATAATGACCTTTCATAGACCCACCCAGTGGCAACTCATCCCTAAGGGAAACAACTTACTAGGGCACTATGTCATCCCCCCAGGTATGGACAAATTAAAAGGCATAATTTCCAAGAAAATGTCATGAAGCAAAAGAGAATTCAATGCACATATTCAAATGTTTTGAGAATCAGAGTGACACATACCATGATACCCGGACTCATTACCTCATGGAGCAATACCCACTCCTACCTCAGAACCAGGTCGATGGGATAGATGTTGTTGTTGCTGATAGACATGAGGTGCTGAAGAAAATATGGGCCCTCCAAGGCCAAGCTCAAGTCAATATGGCTCTCAGTACTCCATGTCTAGGATATATGGTCCTTGATAGATAATCTCCTTATTTATTCCTAGGATAGGAGATAACAGGACCGATACAAATACCTTTGCAAGTTTACAATTCTCTTCCCAACACCAAAATATCCTGCAACCTTAGAGGTGTGATCCTCTCTAATAAGATGCATTTTTTCACCTTTAGGTACACAGAGCTTGTCTAACTTTTAGGGTAACCCATTCTAGAGATGATATTCATCCTTTCCATCACCTTCTTATACATTAATTTTTCCCCATTTCTACTTAAACACCTCTTTGAAGTCCTCATCTTCTACGTATGCATCTTTGTAAGCATCATGAGTAAAAGGATCCATGTGAATAAGAGTTACCAAAGTTGTAATATTTGATGTGAGTGGCCTTAAAAGTGTGTTTTCCAACTTATTATTGTTTCCCTTCTTATACTTGATGATCAAGTGAAATTATTGCAAAAATCCCATCCATGTGTAATGTCTAGTTTTTTATAGATTACTCTAGGCCTACAAATATTGCAGTGGTTGATGATTAGTGTGTATAATGGTTTACTTTCCTATCAAATAGTGCTTACACTAATTAGAAGCTTTAACTAAGGAATATGTTTCATTATCATATGTAGGGTAGTTCAAAACTCCCCCATGAAACATCTTGGAATGATAGCATATTGGCTTAACTCCTTGCACTAAAACTACTCCCATAGCATACCCACTTGAATTTGTCTCCACTTCAGAAGGATTTTGCAAGTTAGGCAATGCAAGAATTGGTGCTTGAATGATCTTTCGTTTTATCTCATTGAAATCTTTTTGTTGATTTGTTCCCCACTAGAAACCAATAGATCATCCAAATACACTATATAAAATAAATCTAAATATGGGTGCAATACATCATTCATCAATATCGTAAATGTAGTTGGTGCATTAGATAAACCAAATTTCATGAAAAACCATTCATACAAATAGTTCCTTGCCTTGAAGGCGGTATTATAGGTGTCTTATTATTTGAAACATACCTAGTGGTATCCCGATTTGAAATCCAACTTGGTGAAGTACTTTCGATGTTGCAACTAGTCTAACAAGTCATCAATCTTGGGTATAGGGTACCAATTCTAGAGTGTAATCTTGTTCAGATATCTATAGTTGATACACATATTCCAAGTCCCATCCTTATTGGGTGAGACAATGATAGGTGACCTACAAGGTTAGGTGCTTGGTCGAATTACTCCCTGCTCTATAACTGCTCCAATTGTTTCTTCACTTCATCTGCTTCTAGAACAAACTATCTATACAAACCAATATTTGGTAATGGGGAGTGAGAAAAAAAATATATCTAGTGCTCCACTTCCCTCTTAGGTGGAATCCCTTTAGGATCCTAGAACACTCCTCTGTATCTCTGCAATAAATTCTCCAACTGTTATTTCTTCATTTCCATACATCCCTCCAGGGATTCCTTTACTGTTACGGATCCATCACCTAACGGATTCTCTTGTAAGAAAATAAAAACATACTTATTACTTGAACTAATCAACTTTTTGGCTTGGTTGGCACTTACGAGTGAGATCTTTGATTTACCTTTATGTGCATTTATGATGAAATACTTCCCATCCTTGATAAATTGGTACTAGTTTTCTCTCCTCATGAATATTGTATCCCTCATATACATGTAGGGGATTGAAAACACTACTCCACACACATCAAGGGGTACTACATCTAACTCCACATCATCAATAAAATTTGCACTTACAACAAGTTTTATCTTACATTGTTTCATGACCTTGATCTCTACATCCTTCTTAACCCACCCCAATGGATATGGGATAGGATGATCATGAACCTCCAACCTAATCTTATTGATTGGATAGACTACTATGAGATTGTCCTAGGAACTAGAATTGAATAGCATTCATACCTTGGTCTTCTTGACCTAGATCTTAATGTGGAAGAATTTTTTCATCTCCTTCTCTTCCTTGTGATGAAGGATAATCAGATTCACCTCCTTCTACAATGAAGTGTGGAAAATATTCCCTTAAACATATGAGACACTCTCTACCTAATTACTTGAATATGTGTCTAGAAGGTTCTTCTTATTGTAATCCTTCTTGCAATTCTTTGGGTTTATCTCTATATGTATTTTCCAACTCTTTTCTTCAGTGTGAACATAAATATTGCAAGGGTTACATTGGTTACTTGGATCCTTGCACTGATGTACAATGTATTTCATCTTCTTTTCTTTCCCTTTCCACTTATTCTTCCCCTCCTTGGAATAGTCTTGGTGCTCTTTTTATTTGGAACCACCTGGTTTTCCTTTCTTGTGGCCTATATTTTCCAAATATTATTCTTGCACACAATCCTCATCAACTATCTTGGGCTTGAAGAGAAACATTTTCTTTTGAAAATGACTATGTAGACCCCTCAAATACTTGAGGAGTGCATATGGTTCTTGGGAGAGATACCCAACACGATAGTCATCTTCCTGAATTCAATGGTGTACTCTTGCACACTCTACCCCTTCCTTTTCCTAAACTAATTCCAATGGATCCATTGCTACTCTACATACCCAATAGGGTACAACCTGGAATTAATGAGGGTTTTTAAATCTTCCCACTTCGTTACTAGTAGATCACCCTCCAACCTATTTTTTTTCGTCTGACTTTCCCACCAGGTTGATGCATGGCCCTCTAATTTCAGTCTAACAAATGAAATATTCTACTCTTCTTCTATATTGTTGGCACTTAAATATACCTCTTTAAGTAGATTGTATCATTATATTATTTTTCGTCTATATCTATGTTTTATGGGTGAAAAAAATTGGGGGAACCAACTTGTAGAGCCATTTTAGCAACTAGTCCAAATTTAGAAATTCAGGTCCAAAGAAACGGTCTAAAATATTCCAGACCCATTTTCAGGCATCAAATAAAAAAAATTCGTGGTACAAACCTGACTATAGAGCCATATCCTATATTATACACACATATACCTTTCCAATGGTGCAGGAATCGCCTCAATCAGAATTCGTATGCAAAAGTTATGCCTCCCGCAAATTGACCTACTATATTGATGACCATGTGTTGTGGTGAATTCGCCCTTGTAGATAGGTAAAATCTCCCTTGGATCAAGACCCCTTATTTTATCCAAGACAGAAGGGAAAAAAATGGTAACTAATTTACCTTTAGACCTATTTCGACAAGTAGTATATAAGAGAGAGATAGATGGAACACCTTTTTACGATGGTTGTTCTTGCTACTCCAACCTTTTGACCTTGATATCCAATCTCCTAGGCACAAGAAAATAACTGAAAAAGAACAAGACAAGATCCCTTTCTTCCACATTATAATGTTAAGTAAAAATAGATCTATCTACAATTATTTTCACAATAATAGACATGTAAACACTTAAACACATAAACATGAAAAGAATAGGCCAAGCTATCTATTAATAGAAAGCTGACAAAATGGAGGCACTTACAATCTTTACCTTTATGTTGCAGAAAAATCCTCCAAGCTCTCCTATCCAACCCTCTCCTAAATCTCTCAAGATCAAAATTATGATTCTCTCATGGATTATCCCCCCTTTTCACCTTGCAATGCACTCATTATATAGGAATTTGAGGCTTAAGCATCATGGAGTATTTTGGGAAATGGTTGAGTATTTAGCTACATAAGTTGGGATTTATCTTATCTCATGGATATTGAGTTTACCTAAGATGGATCCATGAGATATGACTTGAATCCTTGACCTCGTATTCTCGGAACTAACCCTCAGAATAAGGTGGGCTAGCCATAACTCCCTCTAACCACTTCAACGATCCCCCAACACTGAGCACAGGGTGTTAAAAATGCTCCTTATACATGGGCAGGAGAGAATTGACAAGAGTTCAATGCTCCCTATATGTGGGAAGGGGAGTATTGACCATCAAAAAGGGTCAAAATCTCAAGGTAAAAGGAGTTGTTTCGACCTTCTCATGATGAGTTTTTCTCCTCCACAATGACTAGGGATTATGATAAATGTTCTTCCATGGTGTCAAAGTTGTGACACTTAATAAAGTTCATATGACACGTATTGATGTGCATACGACACTTGATAAAGTGCATGTGACACTTATTAAGGTGCATACGACATTTATAACACTTAAGTGTGAAATTTGGTGGTGTGGAATTTACGTTTGTAACACCATGGTGCGAGTGGATGTCATGTCTTCGTCCATTAATTAAATCTAAGGGGCTAGCCATGTAGTGAATTTTCTAAGAACATTATAGAAGGTCCAAAATCATATCACAGTTGGGGTTTGATGAAGTCAAAACCCTCTATATGGATATTGGACTATGTTAAATATTGGGTCGCTAGGAGGAGAAGATGTTCCATTCTATGTTATTTTATTTTGTTCCATAGCAGAGCGGAACAACTAGGAGTGGGAAATTATAGATCATAATAGAGGTGGTTAATGTTTTATAGTATCATAATAGGCCACAAGTCTTAGGTAACTCCATAGAGAGTTCCTTCTCCTTTGTACTTGCATTATTTCCATACTAGAGAAAAGAGAGAAGAGTATCCTAACCTTCAAGTTGGGTTTTCTCCCATAACGGTTTTCCAGAGAAAATATATGTGTTATTTTATGGAAGGAAAGTTGCAGGGATCCATAAATTGGTTTAAGAACAAGGTCACAAAATCCTAGCCATGGTCGATGAGTATGTTCATAACATCCCTCAAGATCTTATAGAGGATATATTTTCAAGGATGGAAGAAAAAGTCACCAACATATCTCGCAATATGTACCTCCTCATAGAGGCTCTAGAAATCAAGCTCCGACCGTTCGGAGAAGTTGGAGGCTCAAATTCATAGATCATATCATACGGGAAATTGGGAGATAATGAAGGCCCAGAAAAGGAGTTATGGAGAGAACCCAAGAAAGAGAAATCGAGTTCTAGTGCAATAAACCCATCACAGTCCCTATTCAAGATGGAAGAAAAGGTGGACATAAATCCATACCAAGCTGATATTGATGCATTAAAACTGAATCATTTTTTGTAGCAACTAGAAGTTTATTTCAACGTTCACCATATAGATGAGGACCAAAAGATATCATTTGTCGGAATGAATTTAGAGGGACATACTTTAACCTAGTGGGAAAGTCACATGAAACACTTAGGATAGAGGGTGATATTCCAGTAACTAAGTGGGAGGATTTCAAAACCCTCATTAAGTCCTAATTCTATCCTATTGGGTATGCAGAGGATCAATGGATTTGTTGGCATTACATTAGGAAAAGGCGGACACATATTGTACAAGAGTACACCAGCAAGTTCAATAATATGGCCATCATGTTGGGTATCTCTCCCAAGAGCCTAGATGTACTCCTAAAGTATCTAGGAAGTCTGCATAGTCATCTGTGAAAGCAAGTGATATTCTTCAAGCCAAGTAAAGTGGATTAGGCATGTGTACAGGAATAGTATCTAGAAAACATAGGCCGCAAGAAAGGGAGCCAAATAGTTCCAAGTAGAAAGAGCACCAGGAAGCTTCCAATGAGGGGAATAAGAAGTGGAAAGGGGGAAAGGATACAAATACAACAACCACTACACATCAGTGCAAGGATCCTAGTAACCATTGCAACCATTGCAATATTGATGATCACAGTGAGGAAAAGTGTTGGAAACTACATCCAAAGTTGAACTTGAAGAACCACAAGAAGAAAGTAAAGAAAAAGAATCTTCTAGACATGGATTCAAGAAATAAGGTTGTAAGTAGTTTAGATGTGGATGATAATATTGTATGTGCATCAATACAGAAGGATGTGAATTTGAGTAGCCTTCATCACCAAGAAGAGAAGGAGATGACCAAGCTCTTCCACATCAAGATTTGGGTCAAGAATACCAAGATAGATGCTCTGTTCAAGTCTGGTTCACAATATATTCTCATAATAGTGGATCTAGTCATCAATCTTGGATTGGAGGTTCATGGTCATCCTATCCCCTATCCATTGGGTTGGGTAAACAACGATGCAACTATCATGGTAACAAGGAAGTGCAAGATTAAATTTGTTGTAAGTATTTTTTTTATAGATGAAGTAAAATTGGACATAGTACCACTAGATGTCTGAGGAGTAGTGTTTAGAATCCCCTAAATGTATATGAGGGATGTTATCTTCATGTGGAGATCCAACCAATTCTGCCTCATCAAGGATAGGAAATCACTGATCATCAATGCACACAAAGGTAAATCAAAAAATTCATTGGTAAGTGCCACTCAAGCTAAGAAATTGATAAGTTCTAGCAAGAAATATGTTTTGCTTCTCCTAAAGGAAATCAGTCTGGTGAAGAGTCATTAAAAGTAAAGAAATCCATGGAAGGGTGTACTAAGGAGTAGAAAAATGAATTGGAGGAGATTCTAAATGCATATAAGGGAGTGTTATAGGATTCTAAAGGGATACCACCTAAGAGAATCCTATAACACTCCCCTCTTAGGTGGACCAACTAAAACATTCCAAGTACTTCACTAAGTTGGATATGAAATTAGGATATCACCAAGTATGAGTCAAAGAATAAGATACCTAGAAGAATTCCTTCAAGACAAGGCAAGGTTTGTATGAGTGGTTGGTTATGCCATTCATTTTATGCAATGCACCAGCTACATTTGTGAGACTAATGAATGATGTTTTACACCATTATCTAGATACATCTGTTATTGTCTATTTGGATGATATACTACTTTATAGTGTTATCTAGGGGGATCACATCTCACGTATTATGTAGGTGTTAGAGACCATGAAGAAGCACCAGTCACTGCCCAATATCAATAAATGTGAGTTTTCTCAACAATATTTGGTGTATCTGGGGTATGTGATTGGTGGAGGCAAGCTCAAGATAGATCTCTCCAAGATAGATGCTACCATTAAATGTCCAGTTCGTACAACTATGACTAAATTTAGAATCTTTTTTGGGGAATCATTGTACTTGCAAAAGTTCATAGCTTAATTTTCAACAGTAGTTGCACCACTCCACACCATAATAGTGAGTGGTAAGATTTTATAGTGGGTGGGGAATCAACAAAAGGATTTCGATGAACTAAAAAGAAAGATTAGGCAAGCACCAATGCTCACACTACCAAACCTACAGAAGCCCTTTGAAGTGGAGATAGATGCAAGTGGGTATTCTATGGGAGTATCTTTGATGTAGGGAGGAAGGCATGTCTGCTAACATTTTGAATTATTTCAAGGGGCTATCCTCAACTACCCTACCTATGACAAGGAGATATATGCCTTGGTATAAGTTATCAAAAAGTGGAAGCAATATATGATGGGAAAGGATACCATCATCCACACAAATCACCAATTGCTATAGTATTTGCAGGCTTAGAGTAAGTTACAACAAACTAGGAACTATAAATGGATGGGGTTCTTACAACAGTTGCATTTGGTCATAAAGTATACGAAGGGTAGCAAAAATTCACTACAAAAAAATAGGCCATTAGAGCCTACAATAGCATCGAATTTTAGTGTATTTGAGTGGATGAATTAGGTTGAATGGCCATCACAAAACCCAGAACCAAATGGTGTGTTCGGTTGGGAATTGGGATTAGCATCGGGTTTAGCACCCAGTTTAGCGCTGAAAAAAGT
Source organism: Picea sitchensis (assembly GCA_010110895.2). Taxonomy (NCBI): domain Eukaryota; kingdom Viridiplantae; phylum Streptophyta; class Pinopsida; order Pinales; family Pinaceae; genus Picea; species Picea sitchensis. The sequence continues at coordinate 56,842 of SNQJ01S0053373.1, forward strand.
GCCTATTGTAGCACCTACTTTAGTATCTAGTTTAGCGCCTAAATAGGTAGTATTGTTCCCAATCATGCTTCATGTTTTTCTAATGGTATAGTGTCAAAAATAGCTTCTGGTTTGGATTCCAAATTTATGCCAAGATTTTCTTCCATTATTGCGTATTTTTTTGCTTCTAAAATGGCTTCCATGATTGAGTCTTTTGTTGCTTCTAAAATTGATTCCAGTTTTACTTCTTTGTTTTCTACTTGAATTTCTTCTTTTTCTTCTTCGTAGGTAGCACCAAGTTTTGCTTCCGAGATTGCTTATGGTTTGGATTCCATTATTGCTTCCTTTTTTGCTACCAATTTTTTTTTTTTTCTTCCAAAGTGCCACTAGGTTTTGCTCCTTAATTATCATTGAATTTCGCTTCTAGAATTTCTTCCTTGTTGGCTCCATGGTCTACTTCCTTTTAGTTCCAAGGTTTGCTTCTTTTTTAGCGCCTGGTTTTGCTTCTTTTTTAGTTCCATGGTTTACTTCCTTTTAGTGTTGGGATTTTCTTCTTAATTAGCATCCAATTTTGCTTCTTGTTAAGAAACCAATTTAGCTTCCTACATAGATCCAGAAATAGCTCCAAGTATGGCTTCCAATTTAATGTTGAGATTTACTTCCATTTTAGAGCCACATTTTTCTTCCATTTTAATAACTCATGTTGCTTCCTTATATCTTCCATTTATTAATTTAACATTTTTTATTTCAATTTAATTAGTTAAATATGTCAGGCCTCTTAAAAAACTTATATTATTATAGAGTAAGTCATATTGCATTTGAAGTATTTTATATGATAGTTTTTTATAAAGAATTTTTAGGGAAATGAACATCCATACAAACTAACAATATCATTATACTTATTAAATCTCCATCTAAATAAAATATACAACATATAGTATATATAAATAACAAGATAATGGTTATAACATGATCATCATCTATAATTAAAACAAGTGAGTCAAATATACCAACATTTGATAAGTACCATGTCAAACAACTTATATATTTATTACTGATAAGATCATCATCATATATAACTAAAACAAGTGAAAGTAAAATATGTCAGTAGATCAATAACATGTCACAATGGTAAATGGCCAACAATCGACAAAAGTCAAAATAATACATGTCCAAATGATATAAGTGAAAATGATGAATGATGTAACTCAAAATGATACATGTCAGAATGATACAAGTCAAGATGATACATGTCCAAATGATATAAGTCAAAATGATACAACTCAATAATATGGTACTATAGGTGAAAATGATACATATGATAATAAACATGAAAAGAGGCATCATAATGATATATCAACAATGATTCATGATGGAGTCTATATGATCAATGTCATTGGATACTACCAACAACTGGCTCATCATCATCATCACTATCATGATAATCATCAATATGATCACCATCATCGTCCACATCAATGTATTTTGCATATGCCTTAGCATCATCATCTCCCATGTCTGTATCAAACCCATTATAATATGGATCTATCTCATGAGGATCAACTGGATCTTCTAGAAGACTTGTGTTCTGCAAAAAAAAACATTCAAAATAAAAAGTTATTATTTATTTCATGCAATATTTAATTTTTGTGTTAGATTTTTAATATTACAACATCTGAAACGAAACCATAATCATATTGCATTATATCAAAGAGCACATACCATAATAAAATTTCAAATAAGTTACAGATAAGATGGCATTCCAATGATGTAAAACATGCAACAATTCTAGCAAACATTAGTAAAGATCATAACAAAATTTGTTATACATTTTAACTATCAACTGTAAATTCTATTACATAATTGTAAGTCCCAACCCTCTCCATTTTTTGCTATATATGATTATGTTTTCCTCGAAGATCCTTTGAGATTTAACTGGACTATATATCTTCTTCTCTTATATTTCACAAATGAATATTTTTCTAGGAAATTTTGGCATTGTAATATGCTTCAAAGGTCCTTTGATAATTAACTAGTTTATAAGTAATTATGAAGATTCTCTCTATACTTATTCAACTAGACCACATCCAAATGTAAATCCTTCCAAATAAATCATTTGCATGTTTATTTCAAACAATGTTCACTTTTAGACATGATCTTGTGCATATGGAATGCCCAACCTTGAATACATTAAAGCAATGCAACATTTGGATTAAGGGGTCCAATTTATGAAACCATGCCTCGAGAGTGGATGGACAATGTTGTCACTTAGTCCATGCCTAAAAAATATTTCATCATCTCACAAAA
>SNQJ01S0053373.1:71132-84119 GCA_010110895.2 Picea sitchensis
AGAGGTAAAAGATGTGTCCAAATAGGAATTCCTACCAACGCAAGACGAACCTGAGAAAATAGAGCTTGAGTTGGATGATGCAAAATCTGAATCATATGAAGAAGAGGAAGCAAAAGAAGAAGAAGAAGAACCTCATACCCCAGTATTGAGGAGATCAGTGAGAGATAGAAGGAAACCAAAAAGGTATAGTCCACCTTATTTTCGTTCCAATTTTTATTTATCTATTATTGATGATGATCCCAGAACTGTCAGGGAAGTAGTGAATTTAGAGGATATTAAACTCTGGAAGAAGGCCATGGTTGAAGAAATGGATGTAGGGTTTGGGGCAGTGCCCCGAAAAAAAAATTGGGAGATTTTTGCTATTTTTAGCGGTTTTGTAAATTAATCCTGAATTAAGGGATTAGGGTTTTGGTATCTACGAAATACCTAAAAACATTGTATATATATTGTATGGTAAATGGTGAAATTCAATATAATGAATATAAGAAAGGTTTTCCTGGTTGAGGGTTTCCGGTATATATCTCTGTGTACTATGTGAATGAGCCATTGATTAAATTCAATTTTTCTTAAGAATCTATATGCATTGCTTTACTTCACAGGTTTAAAACTTACATCTAGGGGGATCTGACCGAATGTGTTGTTAAGCCTACAAGGGCCCTTATAACTAATTTTGATACCTCCACTCTTTTGAAGGGAGTCTCAGACCCCTCTCGGGAAAGACATACCTACTATAATGAGGGAGGACCCTTTTTAGCCACTATATCTTGTTTGTGTGCATTGGCCTTTTTTATTTATTTTGGTGTGTTATATTATTATTATTTGGCCCTAGGATTTGGTTTTATATCTCAAGTCTTGAGTCATCATGGAGCAAGACCAACCTCCTCATCGGTCCCGTCGTTTATTGAAGTTAACACTGCATCCTGATCCTTTACCAAAGTTGCCTTATAAAAGGAATAGAGTAAATAGGCATGGTACATATATCTCCACCTCCCAGACTCGTGATCATCTAGTTACAAGTAATAATTCAGACCCAAACATCATAGGGAGTCCTTCAACTCCCTTCTCTTATTTGATTAGTGGGATTCCTTCGACTACATCCTCAATGGTGTGGGTGTCGGAGGTTCTCTTCTCTAGTGCTACCCAACATGTGATTTCTACTCAACCCACATGGATGAACCATTTCAGACCTTTTTTTGGTATGTTGATTCATGATTCTCAATCGATACCTTCAATCTCTAACCCCTTTTCTTTTGGTATGCCTGACATGACATCACAACTCTCATCCTTCATTTCAACGGCTAATGTGAATCCTAGTTTTATGTCTGGAGGCACGATGCCTCCTTTTGCTCCTTTCTCTTTTGGTGGAGGTCATATTCCCCAAGAAAATCCTACGATTGGAGGTTGGACTTCTCTTTCCTCCAGGCCTAATCCTAGTTTCAATGCTCTAGGATGGAGTGCTCAATCGGGTGGACAATTCACTTCCTATATTCCATTCTTCATCCCCTCTTCCTCCGTGCTGATTCCAATGAACACATTCATTATGGATAATCCCCTTCTATCCTATGGTGTTCCATCTAGACGAAGTTAGTTTCATAGTGTGGGAAACCCCTATCCCGAATTTCTTTAGAATTGGGGAAACTTATGAAACCCTCATCATACCTCTTTCGCAGTCATGGTTCCCATACAACCTTTCATGAATCATTTTGGGGGAGGATATTATCCTACTGGAAAATGACATGGTATATACCAGAACCATGGATTGTATGCCATCCCTCAGCCCCAATATTTTTTGGGAGCATGGTCTCAGATGTTTCAACATTGTCTCCCTTTTTTGGCCACCCTTAATATTTCATATTTGTCGAAATTAATGAATGACCATATGGGTCACGATCTATTATGTCCCCCATCCCCACCAAGATTCCTTCATACATTCCAAAATTTGAAGGCTTGACTGGTGAGGATCCAGATAATCACATCACTAATTTTCAGCTATGGTGCTCATTCAACTCCCTGAATGACAATTCTATTAATTTGAGGCTATTTCAAATCACCCTCACGGGGGTCATCATGAAATGGCACATTGAGCTACCATGGGGAACATATGGAACCCTTAATCATATGGTATTGGTCTTTTTCAACCACTTCCAATTGTTGGTTCATTACGATGTCAACATAGAACTTTTTTCGGCCTTCCGCCAAGATAAAGCCACTCATATCTCGAACAATATCCAAGAGTGGAGTAGATGGAAGAGGTTGATCAAATCCTAAATTCCTTCATAGTTTCTGTTGGAATGGTTCCTTATGTCCTCATTGCCTTATATTTCGAAGGATGTCTCTACATCCAAAGTACATCTGAGGAAGAAGCCATTTTCAAATCCCAGTAGTTGGACCTCATATATGCTCAATATGGGATGCTTTATGAAATTCTTCCTGACGCACAGAGGTCGAACTACGATTCTAGAAAACACCTCGGGCCTCATGTCGATGGCATCATAGGGTCTGAAAATGCTAAGTATACAGACTTGGTGATGAACCAGTTGAAATATTTATCTCTAAGCCATCTTATAGCAGGATAACCTTTGGATTCATCCTCCGCCCCCACCTAGTTGGTGGATGTGAATTATGTACAGTCGTCTGCTAACCCAAATGATAACCAGCAACCAGAAGGGAATAAAAAGAAAGGACGAGGTAATAATCATAAGGGTGGGAAGAATAATAATAAAGCTAAGGATGAAACTAACAATGATAGATCGAATAATAATGTTGGTGAGGGAAAGAAAGAAAAGAAGAAGGTGAATTTTCCTTGTAAAGTTTGTAGATACGATCACCTTACCCACCTATGACCCAAGATCGAGGAATCCTTGAGGCTCTTATCACAGTCGCCTTCTATGATGACAAATCTGTTTCCACCTAATTAGAACATGGCCTCAAGGACCTCCAACACTGGAAATTCACCGAGCGGGGGTAAAAAATCCTCGCACATGAAGGTATCAAACTATGTGTCAATATGGCCAAGTCTCAGATTGATGTAGCCACTCAATCTCGTGATTACGGTTCTTCACAAGTTGTCATAGGTCCAGAATCTCATCCTCCTTAAGAGATGCCCTTGCAGATCAAAAAGATGAAACCTTTGCCTTGTATTCTGAAAGGAGTACTAAAGCACTCTTCCCATAATAATAATGTTAGAGCTGCCCAGAACTATTCGATTGTTAAAGATCTCGGCCAAATACCTTGTGTGATGTTGCCTTGGGAAGTGCTCCAAACGAGTCCTTCACAAAGGAATGCCTTTTTATCTGTGTTAGCATCTCTATACCTATGTGGCTCGAAGGTTATCAAGTTTGACGTCACATATGTTAAGCCTCGCTTTCCTTACCACATGGCCTTTCAAATCCATGTGGATTACACAAAAATCACCATAAAACGTATTATAATTGGTGAAGGTTTTGCGACGTGCATGATGTCCCTAACCTGATGGAAAGCCATTGGCTCTCCGAAATTGTCTTAGTGTATGACTATGTTGACCGCATTTGTTGGGCATTGGAAGAATGTGGAGGTTGATGTCGAGGTGGTTGATGCACCTCTCGACTACAATTTACTGCTACAGTGTAATTGTACTTATGCGATGATAGTCATTGTGTCATCTATTTTTCGCACTTTATGTTTTACTCGCGAAGGGAAAATAGTGACAATTGATCCGTTTTCCTGTATGCATGCTAGTCCTAGTGCATTGGTTGGACCTTCAGTCCTTGTGATTGACAATTCTCAGTAGGAATATGAGGATTTTGGTGTCGAAATGTACTCATCCTTGATGGGTAGCTTTGATTTCGTGGCACCAATTCACCATATTCATTATGTTTCCAGTGAGTCTTTGTCGTTGATGAGGTCTATTTCTTTTCATACTTCATATTTCAACGACCTGTGGACCCTACTTTCTCTGACTATGTCATACAAAGGGAAGCTTCACATTGGGCTAGAAATTCAACTATCAATAGCAGAGGTTGCTTATCAGGATATTCTTGACGCTACTACTGAACCAGATCCTTCCTCCTCGTGGACAATAAAGGTGGATCCTGTTTTAGAGCATGTATGGGCCAATCAATCAGTTTGTTCACATGATTTCCTTGACAATACTTTACCTTCATATGAATCCATATTAGATGCCATGTCTGGTTCTGATAGGCCTTGGGATGATATGCATCATTGATCCTATTTTCTCCTAGAACTTGTTAAGATCTGATGCAGGAGCATCTCTCCACGTCAGCCAGCCAGCCAGCCAGCCACGTCAGCGCACATGAATTCGATGCTAAAAGAGAGGCGCAACCTCATTTAAATTTAAATTAAATGTAATTAAATGCTTAGGTTGATGAGCCATGGAAGTCGTGCCTTTGTGCATGTTGTAGATAAGATCATCTTTAATGCTAGATCGGCTGAAATCTAGATCCAGATGCTGGACTAGACAGCCATTTATTATAATTGAATAGAGTAGGTATACTTGGAGGAAAGCGCTCGATGAGCCCCTCAGGTAAAAGAGATTTTGATATCTCATTTTGTAAGTGAAGGAGTTAGTTATAAGAGATTTGAAGGAGAGCCAGAGAGAGCTCAAGAACACCCTTGTAAAAACAGGCATTTGCCATTTTTAATATATACAGAAGTAGTTTTTCCTGCATGTCATTCTGTGTTATATGGGTGTCTGTGTGTGTTCTTTCATATGTTGTGAATGTATGTGTGTTAGTGCATTTGCAGGGAGTTTGTTTGATTTCAGGATAAAGGTCTTTGAGGTTTCATGCCAGGAGGGTGTGACAGAGTACTGCGGTCTCTGAATACCGGTGCATTCAGGATGCACTTATGAACACTACGGCTTCAGACAAAGACGTGTTGCGGCACAAGAACTGGAGTCAACAACTCAGGAGAAGACCTCAAGGTTGTTGAATACCTTGGAGGCAAGGTTGTGTAGGAGAAGACACAGTTGCAGACAAAATCTCTTAGGAGTTATGTAAGGCTCTGCCAAGTGGGAATTGAGCATATGCACAAGGTGTCGTTGGAGGAACTCTGTTGTGAGTTTAGACAGAATCATAGAGGATTATGGGAAGCTCTGCCAGGTGGGAATTGAGCAAGTGAATGGGTGCATAGAAGGGATAGAACTGCTGAAGTTCTGTGGAGAAGATACTCTACCAGGAGGGCATCGAGTAAGCGTGCAGGCAGGCACAGAGGAGAAAAGAACTCTTCGAGTCCTGAAGTTAGAGGAAGGGTCCGCTGAGGGAACCTTCTCAAGGTTACTGAACACCCAGAAAGACTCAGTAAGGAGGTTGCTTGAGCGAAGGACAGCCAGGAAAGCGTCAATTTCTCCATCTGAGAGAGAAGAGGGACAAAATCCCTTAAGGGATCTGAGTGTTTGCAAAATCTCAGGAGGAACAACGTTTTCACACGCATTGGCGAAACTCAGAGTTGAGGATTTTTCAAGAGGAAAGAGCACAAAGGTCGAAGCCTTCGAGAACGTGAAATTATTCCAAGTGCAGGAAGAAAGCGTGTGAGATCTCAGGGGAGAGCACAGTAACCGTCGGATCGGCGAAGGAGAGAGATCTGGACCGTTGAAGAGTTTACATCCAGGAGGAAGCTCAGGAGGAGCCTACAGAAGGAGGAGACCGACAGTCGTCGAAACTCACTCAGAAATCACGTCAGTCGTTGGATCGGGAGAAGGTGAACAGAGTTTAGCCTCTGGAGGAGCACAGAGAAGGAGAACAGATCTGAGTCATTAGATCTGGTTCAAGATCACCGACAACCGTTGGATCTGTGGAAGTTGCGAGGGAGTTAAGTCCTCATGAATAGGAGGAGAAATCCCGACAAGAGGTGGAGCCATCGGGATATCGACACTCGGGAAATCGGGATTCTCGAGGTCATGAGAACTAAGACATCATAATTCTCAAAACACCAGAAAGATCAGAGCTATCCGTTAGCGGAGACACGTGGAGAAGATCGAGCGAGAGTTGGGATATTGGCTATCGGGAAATCGGAGTTCCCAAGGTCGAAGGAAATGGGACTTCAAAGGTCTCGAAATCCTGGAGGAATCGGGACCGTCCATATGGAAGGACGCATGGCAGTGATCAGTGTCATTGGGAAAGTCCCAACTAGGAAGCCATCCATCGGAGTTAGGTTCATCGGGATATCGATGATCCCGGTGGCAAGTTGTTTGTGCACTTTGGAATCGCGAAACACGATACCCCGATGAGTGGGAGATAGTTGTCATCGCAGCAAAGGAAGAGGACAATGTCGTCGTGAGGGGCTAGCTATCAACATCTCGAGAAGGTGGAAGGATTCATAGTGGAAGCTAGTTGTCAGTGTATCGAGAGAGGAAGGAGTCGTCGTTTGAAGGACCAGCGGTCAACACGACAGACAGTTGGGATTCGAGGAGTCGGGAATCCCATAGGCATATGCATTTTTGCATAGAAAACCCCGAAACCCCGACGAGGGTTAAGGTTGTGGTCACGGGGTGATGGTCACGTGGACCAAGGACTGAACCAGGAGGGCTAGCTGAGTCTAAAGCACGTCAGGAATCGGAGGATCGCGGATCCAAAGGACATTTGCAACTTGGCATCAAAAAGTCTGAAACGTCGATGAAGAGTTTGATTGCGGTCATATGAAGGTAGGTCACGTGGACTAGTAGCACAGCTAGAAGGGGCTGAGGAAAAGGGGTGCATCGGTGAAAAGGAGCTCATCGATGATCGGGGATCGAAGAGTACAGTGACTCTCGACAGCGGGAAGCACGAAACCCCGAACCCTGATATTGAGTCGGGGGAAAAGTCACGGTTAAGTGCAGAAGGCCGTGAAGGAAGTTAAAGGACCTATGGATCGGGTTTCAGCAGAAGATTCCAGCAGGGGATCTAAAGAGCTAATTCATCTCAGAAAAAGTGGATTTGTATTGATCGATCATGTGAGGGAGCGAGGAGTTGTCGGAGGAGGTAGCTTGCACACCTGCGTCAAGTGGTATTAGAGCAGGAAATTCATCTGTATATTTCAGATGAAGCAAGAAGAAAGCAGGAGGAATATAGAGTTGTTAAGGACTCTGTAAGGACTTGTTTGCAGGTGGGAAACAGTCCATAGACATTCAGGGGGACTGTAGGAGGATGAAGCTGGAACACTCAGGGATGCGAAGCGACAGCAGCAGATCTTCCAGGGAGGTAGATAAACATAGCAAGATGGATATTGAAGGCCATAGGAAGAAGAGCAAGGTAGTGAGGCTTGCGGAAATGGATAAAGAAAGGGATAGAGAGCTCTATGAATTAAAAGAAGACATAGAGAAGATCAAACTACGGATGCGGCGGGATAGGAGAAGGACACAGATGCGTGAATTGCCCATGGAGAAGGTAAAAGAAAAATGGCCAATCAAGCAGTTGATGGTAATGAGACAGTGTAGGCTGTTAAAAGGGTGGCTGAGGTATGTTGAAAACCTCAAGGCCACAAGGGAAAAGGTGATTTATGTCTGTGAACCAGAGACTGGGAGAGGACTCGATGATGAAGAATTTGAATTGGGATCAGCTGAAGATCTCAAACACTGCCAGGAGGGTAGGGAAGTAGAAATTCCCATTTTCCAGGAGGGAAATAGATTGAGATCATTGTGGGATATCAAGGACTGTCAGGAGGACAGCCAAGGAATTTCACATTGCTAGCTAGGCAATGATAAGAGGTCACTGTGGGATCTAGAAGACTGCCAGGAGGGCAGCGGAAGCATCTCAGATTGCCAGGTGGGAAGAGATGAACATTTGAGACCATCTGAAGGTCTCGTGGACTCGGAGGAGAGTTCAATTCAGTAGGGGTTGTTGATGAAGATGGGATCAGTTGATCTCATATTCTGCTAGGAGGGCATTGGAAGCATCCCATGTTGCTAGGTGGGCAGGGATGAGAAGATGAGACTATATGTGGGTCTCATAAACTCAGAAGTGAGTTGGAATCAGCCAGGGGAGCTGACAGAGAAGATGGACATGGATCAACAGATGCAGCTGACAGAGGTGAAAGATCAGGATGATCTTTTGATGATTGGGGGAATTGGGATATTCCTACCATGTGCCCAGGAGGAGGCAGAAATTTGTGTTGCAGATGGTGCAATAGCAGAACGGTCACAGCTGACGATGATTGTCAAGGAGAAATTGGAGCAGGTTTTGGAAGTTGCCCAAGAAGGAGAAGAGAAGGAGCATTCTGAGGAATGGTTTAATGATTTCGGCTAGGGAGCTAAAAAGAAAGAAGCTATAGCACTGAAGCTAGTAGCGAAGGAATCCAAAGAGCCGACAAGAAGATTTACTACTCCATGGGATATGGAGCTAGAGATGTTGGAGGATTGGTTGAACAATCCAGGGCCAGCAAGAGAACTGGCAGAAGTTGAGCTGACAGGGAAGGGGAATGAACAGAAAGTCAATCAGGAGGAGACTGCAGAATTGAAGTCTGCAGCAGAGTGGCAACTTGAGGCCACAAATGAAGATGAAGAGGATGGCATGGGAGATCATAGCGATCTGCCCAATTGCAGAAAATTTTTGCAGCTAAGGAGACTGCAGAAACAGAGCCAGCCACTGGAGCAGCTGGACAAGGTGACAGAAGAGATAAGAAGGTTGATGTTAGGGTCAACAGAGACTGTCAGCGAGGATAGGCTAGGCAGAAAAGAAGCAGCAGCAGTGGCGCAGTAGAAGAAACAGCAACAACAGAATGGAGCAGATGGGAAGCTCCAGATATTTGTTTGGGATCCAGGAGGATTTCCAACCGCTTAGAGGGGAAGCGCATGAGAAGGAGCTCATGATTTTGCAGCTGAGGAGTTTGATGTAGGAGCATCTCTCCATGTCAGCTAGCCAGCCAGCCAGCCACGTCAGTGCGCATGCATTCAACGCTAAAAGAGAGGCGCAACCTCATTTAAATTTAAATTGAATGTAATTAAATGCTTAGGCTGGTGAGCCATGGAAGTCGTGCCTTTGTGCATGTTGTAGATAAGATCAGATTTAATGCTAGATCGACTGAGATCTAGATCCATATGCTATACTAGACAACCATTTATTATAATTGAAGAGAGTAGGTAGACCTGGAGGGAAGCGCTCGATGAGCCCCTCAGGTAAAAGAGATTTTGATATCTCATTTTGTAAGTGAAGGAGTTAGTTAGAAGAGAGTTGAAGGAGAGCCAGAGAGAGCTCGAGAACACCCTTGTAAAAACAGGCATTTTCCATTTTTAATATATACACAAGCAGCTTTTCCTACATGTCATTCTGTGTTATATGGGTGTCTGTGTGTGTTCTTTCATATGATGTGAATGTATGTGTGTTAGTGCATTTGCAGGGAGTTTTTTTTATTTCAAGGTGAAGGTCTTTGAGGTTTCATGCCAGGAGGGCGTGACAGAGTACTGCGGTCTCTGAATACCGGTGCACTGAGGATGCACTTCTGAACACTGCGGGTTCATACAAAGACGTGTTGCGGCACAAGAACTGGAGTCAACAACTCAGGAGAAGACCTCAAGGTTGTTGAATACCTTGGAGGTAAGGCTGTGTGGGAGAAGACACAGTTGTAGAAAAAATCTCTTAGGAGTTTTGTAAGGCTCTTCCAAGTGGGCATTGAGCATATGCACAAGGTGCAGTTGGAGGAACTTTGTTGTGAGTTTAGACAGAATCATAGAGGATTCTGGGAAGCTCTGCCAGGTGGGCATTGAGCAAGTGCATGGGTACACAGAAGGGACAGAACTGCTGAAGTTATGTGGAGAAGATACTCTTCCAGGAGGGCATCGAGTAAGCGTGTAGGCAGGCATATAGGAGAAAATAACTCTTCGAGTTCTGAAGTTAGAGGAAGGGTCCACTGAGGGAACCTTCTCAGGGTTACTGAACACCCAGAAAGACTCAGCAAGGAGGTTGCTTGAGCGAAGGACAGCCAGGAAGGCGTCAATTTCTCCATTTGAGGGAGAAGAGGGACAAAATCCCTTAAGGGGTATGAGTGTTTGCAGAAGCTCAGGAGGAATAGCGTTTTCACATGCATTGGCGAAACTCAGAGTTGAGGAGTTCACAAGAGGAAAGAGCGCAAAGGTCGAAGCCTTCGAGAACGTGAAATTATTCCAAATGCAGGAAGAAAGTGTGTGAGAGCTCAGGGGAGAGCACAGTAACCGTTGGATCGACGGAGGAGAGAGATCTGGACCATTGAAGAGTTTACGTCTAGGAGGAAGCTCAGGAGGAGCCTACAGAAGGAGGAGACCGACAGCCATCGGAACTCACTCAGAAATCACGTCAGTCGTTGGATCGGGAGAAGGTGAACAAAGTTTAGCCTCTGGAGGAGCGCAGAGAAGGAGAACAGATCTGAGTCGTTAGATCTAGTTCAGGATCGTCGACAGTCGTTGGATCTGCGGAAGTTGCGAGGGAGTTAAGTCCTCGTGAACAAGAGGAGAAATCCCGACAAGAGGTGGAGCCATTAGGAAATCGGGATTCTCGAGGTCATGAGAACTGAGACATCATAAGTCTTGAAACACCAGAAAGATCAGAGCCGTCCGTTAGCGGAGACATGTGGCGGAGATCGAGCGAGAGTCGGGATATTGGCTATCAGGAAATTGGAGTTCCCAAGGTCTAAGGAAATGGGACTTCAAAGGTCTCGAAATCCCAGAGGAATCAGGACCGTCCATCTAGAAGGGTGCGTGGCATCGATCAGTGTCATCGGGAAAGTCCCGACCAGGAAGCCTTCCATCGGAGTTAGGTTCATCGACATATCGGTGATCCCGGTGATAAGTTGTTTGTGCACTTTGGAATCGCAAAACGTGATACCTCGATGAGTGGGAGCCAGTTGTCATCACAGCAGAAGAAGAGGACAGTGTCGTCGTGAGGGGCCATCTTTCAACATCTCGGGAAGGTGGAAGGCACCATAGTGGAATCCAGTTGTTAGTGTATCAAGAGAGGAAGGAGTCATCGTTTGAAGGACCAGCTGTCAGCATGACAGACAGTCAAGATTCGAGGAGTCGGGAATCCCATAGGCGTATGCATTTTGGCATCGCAAACCCTGAAACCCCGACGAGGGTTAAGGTTGTGGTCACGGGGTGATGGTCACGTGGACCAGGGACTGAGCCAAGAGGGCTAGCTCAGTCTAAAGCGCGTCGAGAATCAGAGGATCGCAGATCCAAAGGACGTTTGCAACTTGGCATCGAAAAGTCCGAAACCCCGATGAAGAGTATGACTGCAGTCATATGAAGGTAGGTCACGTGGACCAGCAGCATTTCTAGAAGGGGCTGAGGAAAAGGGGTGCATCGGTGAAAAGGATCTCATCGGTGATTGGGGATCGAAGAGTACAGTGACTCTCGACAGTGGGAAGCACGAAACCCCGAACCCCGATATTGAGTTGGGGGAAAAGTCACGGTCAAGTGTAGAAGGCCGTGAAGGAAGTTAAAGGACCTGTGGATCAGGTTTCAGTAGAAGATTCCAGCAGGGGATCTAAAGAGCTAATTCAGCTCAGCAAAAGTGGATTTGTAGTGATCGATCCTGTGAGCGGGCGAGGAGTTGTCGGAGGAGGTAGCTTGCACCTACGTCAAGATCGAATAGGATGACTTTAGATCTACCTTGAGTGACATGGTTGGTCACCCCATGATTCCATCAGATAGGCATGGCATTTATGTTGAAGGAAACATGGTGAATATTTCTCTTACCATCACGATCGACATCTCTCATACCCCTGGTAATATTGAGAATGTATATATCAGTGTAGATTTTTCTCCTGAAGAAATTTAGATCTACATTGATCTCTTCAAATAATTTTGAGATGTATTTGCTTGGTCATATGAAGAGATGACAATGATCGACCCCAACATTGTCGAACATGAACTTAAAACCTATATCGATGCTAAACCTATTCAACAATGCCTTAGATCTATTAATCCTAGGAAGGCCCTTCCTATTAAGGCAGAGGTGAAGAAGCTACTTAATGTTGGTTTCATCTACCCAATTCCCTTGACTGAATGGGTGTCCAACCATGTTCCCATAAATAAAAAGCAAGGAACCATTTGTGTATGTATGTATTTTAGATACTTGAACAAGGCTTGTCCTAAAAATAATTTCCTGACTCCTTTCATTGACCATATTCTTGACGAATTCATATGAAGGGAAGTCTTTTCTTTTATGGATGGACTTTCAGGGTATAATCAAATTCAAATCAAACCCAAGAATCAACATAAGAAGAAGTTTATTTTTCCATGGGGTAATTTTTCATACCAGAAAATGCCTTTCGGCCTTAAAAACGTCGGAGCAACCTTCCAACGTGCCATGACCTTTTCTTTTCATGATCTTAAGCATATTTTCAAAGCTTACTTGGATGATCTCACTGCTCAGTCTCACAAGAGGGTAGATCATTCCACTCACCTTCGATTGGTATTTGAAATATGTTGTTACTATTGCATTCGGTTGAACCCTCACAAGTGCATCTTTTGCATTAGGTATGGTCGTCTTTTAGGATTCATAGTGTCTGAGCATGGGATCATGGTAGATCCTATGAAGGTTGAGGCAATACTTTGATTGTCGCCCCTACGAAACATTGGAAAACTTCAAGGTTTATAGGGGAAGGATAACTTCCTGCATAGGTTCATAGTGAACTATGCCAATTTAACTAAAGGTTTCATGCGTATTTTGAACAAGGATACTTCATTTATATGGGACGAGCGACCATAACAATCCTTTGATGCTCTTAAGAAAGATTTAGTATCAATGCCTCTACTCAAACCTCCAGAATATAGTAGATACTATTTTATTTATATCGTTGCGTCATAAGGGATGGTTGGTATGGTTCTAGTTCAGGAGGATGATGAGCTCCATGAGCACATTGTCTACTATCTCAGTCAAAACCTAGTTGGCCCTTAACTTAAATACTCTCACGTAGATAAACTGCCCTTGGCCACCATACATGTGGTTCAAACGTTAGGAAATTATATCTTACTTTGAAAAACTACCATGGTTGCAGATATCAATCCATTTCAATACATCCTCACCAAGCATATAATAA
>SNQJ01S0053373.1:85703-119764 GCA_010110895.2 Picea sitchensis
TAAGCATAAAGTAATGAGAAAGGACGTTGTATACCTTGGAATGATTAGGTGAAATGATAGTATAAGTCAAAATGCAGGTGATGAAGGGTAAAATAATAGCAAAAAGTATGGGCAAAAAGAGTACAATATGTGGTCCTAACATATACTAGTGTATCTTACTGTATATACATCTTTATCTTTTCTTTTGTGCCATCGGCTTGATTATCAAGTTTTCCCTTGGTTGGCATATGTCAATGGAGTCTTTGGTTTACTTAGGATTCGTGGATGGTGCTAGTCGTCATACATGAAACATGGCTTCCATCGCTTGGGTCATTTACTCACCCTTGGGCCAACTGGAGTCTTCAGGTGACGTTCATCTGGAGCCATCAACAAATAATATGACTGATTATAGCATCGTTATATATCTATTATGTGACGCCATTTCACATGGTGTTCAGTCTTTAGAATTTTGCCTCGACTCCCAGCTAGTCGTATATCAATTAAATGACAGTTACCATGTGTGAGATCCTACTCTACTTCGACGACTCCTACGGGTATGGATTTTGGAACTATACTTTTATTTTCTTACTTATAATCACATCCCTAGAAGTTCTAATCATGTATCTGATGCATATGCTAATTATATTTTAGATTGGAATTTTTCACATAACTAAGCAAAGAAAACACATTCATACATTTACACATTGTAACATATATAAGTAAAGTCAAAGACCAAATTTTTGTATATTTCATCCTTTCGAGTTCAAAAAATATGGTGTCATAGTACAAAATGGGGCTCACACCCTAAAAATACATATATGGACAGTATATAACATGATCATGGCATCTACGCCTATGGCACCAGATGTGTATCATGATAACACACTACGGTGTTTGCAAAATGTCGGAAGAGTCGCACCCACACACGGGGTACACCCACCACTTTCCATTGCATTGCCTATGGTAGATCCTCCACTTGAACCATAAGAATCATATGTGTCAATCAAGCTAGGTTCCCATGCACATTCTGTAGTACTCTCTCTAAATCCCCGCCCACTAGCTCATCTCCTCGGCCCCTTCATCAATGTCATGGGAATCGCTCTGGTCATTTCGAACCTACATCTGTGTAACATAGCACTCATTAATACTTGATACCAATCAAAAATATTTATTTTTTTATTTTGTCTTCATCAAAATTGAAAAACAAAAAAATATATATATATATAA
The DNA here is from genome assembly GCA_010110895.2 of Picea sitchensis. NCBI lineage: Eukaryota > Viridiplantae > Streptophyta > Pinopsida > Pinales > Pinaceae > Picea > Picea sitchensis. Next base: position 86,910 of record SNQJ01S0053373.1, read on the forward strand.
AAACATTTTTTACCAATATTACCGTAGAAGAAACTTGGTGGAAAATGCAAGTCTACATACCCTCTGTAGTCGATCCCTCCATAAGGGTAGTCATCGATGGCTATGACTTGTCGGCACAACCAGAAAAAGAACTCATCATTGTAGGGGGTTGGCACCTTAGCACCTCCTATATGCCTCATCACATTAGTCCATCGTGACATGGCTGGATTGCGTTGTCCATGTGGATTAATCTCTACTTTAGGGCTCAAACTTGGAACCCTCTCAAAGAAAAAACTATAAAGTATGGATGCAAACCTGAAATTTCTCTTTTCCCCTTGTTTGCAATACGTCAACTAGCTCTTCATGTTAGCCAGCAATGAGGTACACCAGTCATAAACATTGGGTCTTAAACACTCCACCACGTAGAACATGAGTGGCCTTGATTCCTGGTGCAACGAGGCCAACCTCAAAATCCGTGTGAGTACTAGCATGATGATATTTAAACTCAGGTTCTCGATCACCCTGATAAGGAGTTGGATCCCTACTTTATCTGTGCCTACAACATAGTGGGTATAAATGTACTCCTCCATATTCATACCACCCCCACCCCTCGAGCCTTGAGATTCACTACCTCACCTAGGTGAGACAATCCTATGATAAATTATATATCTTCCACTTCAATATTTAATGGTTTCCCATCTATATTAAAGGACTCTGTCTCTACATCCAAGTAGTTTACTAGCAACTGGAGTAACCTCACCTGATCCCTCATTCCCTTGAGTGCCCAAAATTTATAAAGGCCACATATTTTTAAATCTTGTTGGGCCCCTTCATCTCTTTCCACTCCTGCATCTATCTCCTCATGCTCCCTTTCCTTCTATTCAATAACCATCCTGTACAGGAGAAACCATTTTTTTGAGTTAAAACCCTTTCAAAATTTTGTTCAGGGACTTGTATGCGAGCTAACTTGATAACAGTCATGTATAGGAATGCATTTATGCATGCATGATTCTCTTTTCCCATGTATATAGGGTTGTATATGTGACCTGATGATCTGTCACCCATGTATATGGGGTCGTATATGCGACCCAATGCTTTGTCACCCGCATATACCCTAGTTCCCATTTTACGCCCTCCAATACTCAAAAAATGGGACCTAAAACTAGAATGTAAACCATTGAAATTGAAGGAGAGGGTATGGGCACTTACTTGGTCCAGACAATTTTTGATTTCATTGATTGTAGCTCCCACAATTGACACTTGAATATCATGGGGAAAATGGCCTAAAATGCAGTATGTGGGTGAAAAAAATCAAATGGTATGGTAAAATGGTCTATTTTTACTATTAGTAAAAACAATTTACCCACTTTCTATAGATTTTTTCTATTTTTTGACCTATGGACTAATAGCGCAGTGGAAAGACTTGGTTTTTGCTGGTTTTGTCCAAGATTTTTTGCGGTTTCCAGCGTCGTAATACACATTCATGCCTTTGGCGGGTATATCCTTTCACCATCATATAGGATAGGTTTTCACTATTTTTTGCATTCTTGCATCATCCTATGATCATGATCCATACACCCCATGTACAAACCCATTTATTAGCAACACAAAACCTTCTCACTACTACTAGAAGTGTCGTTATTAAGTGGTAGAGGATTACCAAACATGGATTCCCTAGTTAGAACCTTTGTGTCATTTGGTTCCCATGTAGAAATTATTCCATAGGACCGGGAGTTCATTATAGTCCCAATATGACTTTGCATTCGAGCCTCATTTTCTTACTCACAATAATTCTAATCGTTACATATGGGACTCCCCCCGAGTCTTGGTTAAGCTCTTTTCTGACTCCTGGAAAAATGAAAAGATTGTCGAGTGAACTTGTCTCTTTCACACTTGTTAAATGGCTTTTAAAGGATGTCTATTTGGTATAATTTTAACCCTTTTCTAGACCAAGTAGGCTACTTATGAAAAAGGAATACTCTAGTCACCATTGGCTAGAAGAGTTCTCCTGGGTATTGTTTTATACTTTTTTGGGCCTAGGGGACTAAATCTATGAAAAAAGAAATTTATTGGAGTTAAGTTGTAATTGTGTTCCATAATCTTGCTTGCGTCATTAAGCCTATTTTCGGTTCCCACTTTCTCATTATAATCCTCTTACCTCAAAAAAATTCATCACTATCCAAGCAGTGCCTTCTATATATCCTTTGCAACTTGACACCCTATACACTTAAAGGAAACATCCCCCTGAGTGTACATGCCCTGCATGCACTTCCTTACATTGAGCATAGGTATGTTCCACTGCTTGGAACTAGTTTCTTAATCACGACACTTGTTTTCTCTCTTGTATCATAGAATTTATTTTCCTATGAAAAAACCAAAAAAAATGGGCGGGAAAAGAATATTATCTCATATCGGAAGCAATCGTGTCACCTTTGAATAGAGCACAAACTTTTGAGTCCAATTTAATTCGAAGCTTGGGTTTAGCATGACCTTAGGAAGATGATATTTTTACTTATATTTTACTCCTCCCACTGGTTATTCTTCCAGTCCCTGTGGAGAGTTTATTGATGCCTCCTGTGTCACAATTTTTTTATCATCAAGTCTATGTTGCCTGAGTTATCCATATGTCTCATTCTCTTGTTCAAAGGATGCCTATAATCTTGTGTCGGCCATTTCTCAGAACTCTTGACTTTGCATGTTGGCCATACCATCAGTGTATCTCAGATTCAAATGAATTTGTTGTCATACCATGCACCCTAGACCTACTTTCATTATGGGTAGGTAGCCTTGAACCCAGCATATGACATTTCCTCATTGGTTGCTAACTGGGGGGTTTCCCTTGTGTTCGACGGTAAGAAATATATTCACACATTGGGATTCATGCATTGTCTTGGATTCCATTAGCCTTATTGGTGGTTTCCCCGCCGTTGTCGGAAATTTTCCTTATTGGTTATTATTCAGAGGGTCTCTTTCATGCACTACTTACATCTAATGCATGTGAGGGATGCACAAGGTCGTTGGTTTGTTAACATCCTATTCATATGTGCACCTCCTAATCATCAATATATTGCTTCGACCTCATGTTAAATGATGGGATATTCCCTAATGCTCTCCTTTCAGCGGGTCTCCTTCCATCAACTTCAACTCATCTATTCTGGAAATGAGACCTAGAGTCCTACGAGTACCTATAGGCTTCCAGTCATCAGTGGCAAGTTCTTCCGCCATCGACAGTTAGGAATACATCAATGTCTCATGATCGATGGATTCTTCAAGTTTCAACCTCAACACCTTTATTCACACTTGTAGAATGTACTTGGTGCCTTGATACCTACTTTCATTATCAGTGGGTTGTCTCGCATTTGTTAATGGTATACCTTAATGACCAATAATCAAATGAAGTCTCATTGTGTTCGACCTCAACTCCTTTATTCACATAATGTAGACTTGCACCTTTGGTGGATAGTGTAGAAGACCTCCAGCTTACAGTAGCAACATTCCTCATTTTTTGTTGTCTTTCATTGGACCAGTACCTATATGACTTCAAGGAACATGGGAGATCATATTATACTCCATTTTATACAGATATCTTCATATTGATTTTGAGATTGGATTCCACTGTTCCTTGTTCATTACTATGACATCCTATGACATATGTCCTCTTTGTATTGGCCATGAAAAACTATTTGATATATTTCCACATGTATCTGTAGTGTAATTTAGATGGGTAGCCATGTGTACAAATTCATTATGGAAGCCATGTGTACAAATTCATTATGGATTGTAATATTATTATGATAAGCTAGTTCATCCAACTAAGTCTTCATTACTCCACTTATGGAAATTATAATGTATTTCAGCCATCACAGATACTCCTCTAACCTCACACATTAGGGGGCATCTGTTATAGAAAAGTTTTCCCCACTCGATGGAACTTGCGTGGATGGCCTTCCATTTTTCCTACATAGACTTGAAGTCCCTTTTTGTTCATTCCAAAGCCAAAAAAGAATAATTTCCACATATATGTTCCCTATCAGTAATAAACAAGTGTATATGAAGGTTTCTCCTGTTGATGATTACAGTTGTGTGAGACATCCTCCAAGACACATACTGATTGATTCAACCTGAAAGAGAGACCATGAGTTGAGTGTGTGGCTCTTATCTGAGACAGAACTGGAATGTAGTGATGACCTACTCCTTACAGAGAGTTGAGAAGAACTCCAAATGATTCTCCTGTGTAATGCAGTGAGAAAGGATATCTGTTGAGTTGGACATGTATGTGGTTGAGCACAAGGTGAACTTGTGAATTCCCATGAGTTGGGTGCATCGTTATGAGACAGAGATGAAAATGATGTATTAGCCTCCTATGAGCATAGAGTTGAGATGATGAACTCCATATGACTCTCCTGTGTAATGTAGTGGGAAAGAAGATCTGTTGAATTCGATGAGCACAAGTGAATGTGATCCTAGTGGTTGAGCACTAGTGAGTGTGGTTCTCATGTGAGACGCAATGAGATATAGATGTATGGACATCCTTATGGTTGTGCCCTTATTGGATGAGAACTAGTGGGTGTATGAGATCCCTTTCTATATTTTTCAAGAGTCAGAATTACATGTAACCCTAATTGTAATGCAAAGGGTACAGGTTGGCCCCACCTTAATGTAATAGATAATTAATGTAAAAGATAATTAATATGGTTATTATTAATTATATTATGAGTTAGATAGGTCAACCCTTTTGTTCCAATAGACACTTATGTTGACAGGTTTAGTATAGTATAAGTAAAGGTAAATTCCCCATTGAGGAATCATATCTGAAGTGTGAGTTTAGAAATTTCAGGAAGTACATCTTCTTGGCAAAAGTGTGCACCTCTCTTGGGCGCTAGTCTTCTAGGGTTTGTGAGCACCCTTTTGTGTGCTAGGTTTTCTTGGTGGTGGAGGTATTTATCTTGAAGAATATAGAAAAGGATTGATTTGGTTTTCTTCCCTTGTTGAGAAGGGTTTCCTGGGATACTTCTTGTGTACTTGTGCATGGTGTTTCTTCTTGTGATCTTGGTTGTTGCAACAAATTGTCTATGGTTTAAGTAAAATGATAAAATGGAATAAAATTCATGATTAATCCTATATTATTGAAAAATCAACATGGTATCAGAGAAAATGTCTTGAATAACCCATTGCATAAGTTTCTACCAGTCATTCCTCCTCTTTTGCAGAGCCATATTGCCCTCCTAGAGTTTCCATAAAAACTGTACAACCCTCTCCTTTTGGGTGTTTCAGCACTTCATACATGGACGTTGGGGCTGAAATTTTGATAGGATGGTATGGCCTCCTTCAGCGCACCTCCAGAAACTCTCAAAGTGAAATTCCGAGAACTTTGTATTTTTGGCCCTAGGGTTTCTAGGGTTCTGCAAATTTATGCAGATTTCTAGTTTTAGGGTTTCTGCGACTCTTTGAAGAAGCCTTCAAGATTACCTGTGTTATTCTGAATTTCAAGCCTTATTGTTTGCATTCATAATCCCAACAAAACCTAAGGTTTCTAGCCTATCCTAGTTGTTAGGTTTTCTAGCCCAGTTAACAAGAGTTTGTGAAGAATCTAAAATTATGATGAACAAAACTATGATGGAAGATAAGTTTGATGAATCAATTAACTTCAATTTCCTAGAATACAAGACTTCAGAGGAAGACTTATTGTGGGTGATACAAAAATGTGACACTGTGACTACCTTCTTCATGAAGATGTCAGAGGACAGATATCAGCCAGGTGCCATTGGAGAAATCATATCAGCACTCTTTATATATATTATTTGTATCATTGTCATGAGGGTAATTGTAGGAGGAAGGAACCTTTTGCTAAAGTCATGGATCCAGAGGGATCTCAATGCATTCATAGGAACAACACATTGGAAGTGAAAACTTGAAGTTTGATTGTTTTAATTGTCATTCCTCTAACCTATATTTCTAAAGTTTTCTACATTACAAGTAGGTGTTGTAGCTATGACAACAATCCTTAAATTGTTTTGATTCTAGAGATGTACTCATTATTATCCTTTAAGAGATATTCTTGTTTTGGTTCCTCTTGTTTTCTTGTTCCACATAGGTTAACAATAAAGGAAGATGTTTATATGTTAGAGGGAGTCACTTGACTCAGAGGGAGTCAAAACTATTTGAGAAAAAGGAAGAATAGAACCATAATTGAGGCAACCAATGCAATAATGCATGATCAAAATATTTCTATGATTTTATAGGCAGAAGCATGCATGAAAAAGTATATGTTCAGAACAAGAGACTTCACCAGACCTTGAAAAAAAAAACTCCCGAAGAAGCCTTCACCGAAGTGAAGCCTAAGATTGAACACTTAAGGATATTTGGGTGCCCAGTGTATTTCCATGTACCCAAAGAGAAGAAGCCCAAGCTAGACCCTTCAGGGAGAAATGATACAGTTATGGGATAATAGTGAATCTTCATCCATGGTCAGAGACAGATTGAGACAAGCAGAGATGTTGTCCTTGAAGAAGAGATAGCCTTTCAAAGATCTAGAGAATCTCAGATGGAGATTGACAGTAAGACAATACCTTCTCCTCCTTCAGTAGTTCAGAGGGAGAGAGACATTATTCCAGCTAATTCAGTTTCTCCAGTAGATATGTCCATAGATATTGCAGTAGGGCATAAAAGTCCTACCTAGGCTCACTCTATAGGAGGTAGAGAAACATACAAGACTCTCAAGGCATATCCTGAGAGAGAAAAGAGATTTTTCGAGCTACTCTTCAGCCATGAGCCACATCATCAATTATGAGATTTCTTGTCTTGGAGAAGAAACAAGAGAATAGGTATGGAAAGATGCCATAACAGAAGAATACCAATACAAATTAAAAGAATGATGTATAAGATATTGTTCAGAGACTAGAAGGGAAGTCTATGGTGACTTCCAAGTGGATCTATAAGATCAAGCATGCAGTAAATGGAAGTGTTGAGAAATACAAAGTGAGATCTATAGCCAGAGGATTCTCACAAACACAGGGATTTTTCTATGATGAGACACTTGATCTAGTAATCCCGATACACTTCCATCCATGAGTTGGAAACTATATCAGATGGATGGATTCTTGATGAGTTTGGGTTTTAGCAAGAGTGTTGTTGATCCAAACCTATATTATTACAGTGTTGGTGATGAGAACATGATTTTGATGACTTATTCAGAAAGCCTTGTTGTTGGATACAAGTAATCTTGGACTTTTGATTTTGAGATGAAGGATCTGAGTATGATGCACTAATTCTTGGGACAAGAAGTATGACAGAGGATCGATGAGATTTTCCTAAGTCAAGGAAAATATACAGTGAGAATATTAAAGAAGTTCATAATGAAACAATGCAAATCCATGATGATGGATTTGAACAAAATGAATGATGACGATTCATACAAGATTGATCCACAACTGATTGGATCACTAATGTATCTGGTTAACACCAGACTTGATTCATGATATGCAATGGATGTACGTAGTCATTCCATGAGTCAGTCGAGACAGACTCACTGGATAGTAGTAAATCATGTATTGAGATATATATATGAGGCACAGTTGGATATGGCCTAATATATTCCTCCTATGTGGACTTGTGTTAACAGGGATATGTCGATACGGATTGGGTAGAGAGTACATTGGACTAGAAGAGCACATATGGTTGTTGTTTTACCTTGGATTTTTCCATGATTTCCTGATGCAGCAGGAAACAAGGCTCTGTGTCCTTAAGTACCATAGATGCAAAGTATATAGCATTGAGTGTGAGAAGCAGTGTGGCTTCACAAGATTCTAAAAAATTTACTTGATCATGAGATGGATTCTATGATGATAACCAGAGTTGTGTGAATCTCTTTGATAACCTTGTGTTTCATGATAAATCGAAACACGTTGAGATAAAATATCATTTTCAGAGACATGATGCAGAGGAAAGAAGTACACATGTTGTACCTTCCTACACATGAACAGATTGCAAACACCTTCACCAAAATGGCTTGGTGAAGAATACCTCTCTAGTTGAGAGGGAGTGTTGATGACTACAGCCAAGACAAATTTGATTACTTCTATGGGAGACTTGTCCTGATGGAGAATGCCTCCCTAGCTAAGAGGGAGTGTTGATGATTACAGCTGCATGAGACATCCTCCAGGAAATAGACTGATTGAGTCTACCTGAGAGAGATACCATGAGTTGAGTGTGTGGTTCCTATCTAAGACAGAACTGGAACGTAGTGATTGTTGAGTTTTGTACCTTGGTAGGTGTTCCCCATGTGTTTATGCTCTCCTAGACACATGTGCGATGGAATATACACTTTGTACCTTGTACTTTTGTCTAATTTCACTTTGACTTAGGAGTTTTAAGTCAAAAGTGAAATTTAGTCATTTATGCCTAAAATGACTATTAATTCACTTTTTGGGTGAATTAGAGACATAAAGTGAACCTAGGAAACTTAACCCAAAGTAGGTTATTGACTTAGATACTTTTGGTGAGATCTCAACCATTGATTAGATGGGAGATTAGATTATCTCATCCATTGGTTTCTTAGGTTTCCTTATACATGCTCAAGAGGGGCGCAAAGGGTGAAGGAGAGCATCATTCTTCATTTTCTAACTTGGATAGAAAGACTTGGAGCATTGAGATGAGTTTTATTGTATGATATGGCTAGATATTGGGTGCATGATTTCATGGAGGGAGGCATTCAGCTACTAGCATGGTTTATTTACTAAGGAGGTTGCACTTTTGTAGAGGGCGCACCTGCTTGGGAGGGAACATCAGTTGTGGAGAGGACTTCTAGCCGTCAAATTGTACTGAGATCAGTTGCATAGGGAGGCCATCCAGTAGATCTTCATTCCTATGGATGGGTTTCCATATATGAGCTCACAGTTTTCTTCTGGAGCAGCTTCAGTGGACTAGAGAGCTTATATGTGGGGCACACCTAGAGGTTTTGGAATTTTGTTTTAGCCTAGGTTAGGCTGCTATTGTATCAGGTTCCTCTATATTTTGTAATTGTTGTATTCCACCTTCTTCTTTTCTCATATATAGACATATATTCCAAACTGGTTTTCCCTCGAGGGGGGTTTATCCAGGCTCATGTTGACCAAAAATACCTATGTACAAAAATGCATGTGTTAGTCTTTTAGATATGATTATTTTCAGTTGTAAAGATCTTTAGGTGTGTTGTATTTATTTCAGTATGCATGTGCTAACTTCTAGTTACTAAAACTACATACTAAAGAACCTAAAATTGCAAATACAACCATAACAAATCAGCAATAAGTTCTTGGACTATTGGTTGTCATAAAATAACAGAAAACACTTTACATAATAGTTGAAACTTAGAGACAAATTGTGGTCAAAGACAAACCCATTTGGAAAGATTGATAGGATCTAAAAATCTTCATGGTATCAGAGATGAGTTGGATGAACTTTTGAGCAGTTTGGACATCACATTTTTGGTTGGCATATACATCTTGTTGGAAGAATTTTTTGGACATTCATTTACTCATTCAGTGGTTGTTAGAGGGAATAGTTTTGTAGAGGACAGTTGGGCAATTTTTGGCACTTAGTCATCAGTCTCTTTTCACACCTACGGAGTAGGAGTGAGGCTGATTTGACTTGACCTCTTTTCACACCTATTTTGTTAGGAGTGAGGTCAGATTACATCTGTCTCTTTTCACACATGTATTGATAGGAGTGAGGCAGTGTTTTCCTTGGCAGTTTAGCATCAGTTGGGGATTGCAGTTTGGAAGACATGTTAGCATCTCAGATGTGATTTGAGGACAGGATAGCAGGGGATAGAAATTGGTTGTCTTGGAAGGCAAGGATGATCTTTGTCTTAGAGGACCTCGAGCTATGGGACATAGTCGAGGTATTTTCCCCCCCATTCCTTTCATTGCTCCCATCTTGGTGGAAAAGTTAAGTAAAAGGAACAAAAAGGAAAAGAGGACCATTTGTGACGTAGTTCATGATCATATCATACCCCATTTGATGGGGAATACTTGTGCATAGGAGATGTGGGCATATCTATGCAAGTTGTAAGATATCTTGAATGAGAACCGGAAGATGGTTCTTCATGGCCGACTCAAGGGCATTCGCATGCTCAAGGATGAGTCGGTAACTTCATTCCTTGCTTGCTACACTCATATTAGAGATGCGCTTGGAGCCATTGGAGAGGTTGTTGATCATAACTCTTTGGTGATACAAAGTTATGAATAGCTTCACCAAACCGTGGGGTCCATTTGTACGTGGCATATTTGCTAGGGAGGTCATGCCTACATGGGAGATTATGTGGGATGACTTCGTCCAAGAAGAGATTAGGCTTGCAGCCAAGGATTCTAGACAGAAAAAGTAGCATCATCAGCAGATTGGTCAGGGTGAGGAGGATCTTGTTCTTTGGAAAAAGGGCAAGAAGAAGGTCGGTCGTGGGGGTCAGCAGGGTCCCAACTTTGGGGCCCAACCATAGGGGAGTGGAGGAGAGAGAAGCAGTGGTCAGGGTAGTGGTCAAAAGAGAGATATGAGAAAAGTGAAGTGCTTTGTTTGTAAGAAGTTTGAACACTATGTTGGATAGTGTCCAAACAGGAAGAAGAAGAGGGGTGGTACCGCAGGTATAGCAGAGGAGGCAAACTTTCAGACACAGTTTCAGAGAGAGAGTGCTTTCATCATATGTTTCACTTCAGTTGATATGGCACCCAATGTTGGTCCTAAGTTATGCACCTAATTGCTAAAGGGAAAAGATAGGCCACCTATCAGTTTAGAATGATTTCTTCTTTTAACTCTTTTGTTGGTTCATCAGAGGGTTATTCTATCAAGACATAGGCAAGGTTGGGTTGGTAGAATGATATGGATGAGGGCCCTCCTTGGTTGATGGCACACTAATGACAGACCAGTGAAATAATATAAAACAGAGGGAAACAACAAACTACTCAATGAATAATTTGCTGCAAGAAGTTCAATACTTAAAATATCATTTCAAGACATCAAACAGGTATCAAAACACAATAACTCCCACAAGTTGCAGAAAAAAAATCTTCACCAAAGAATTAGATGTTTGACAGGTTGCATATCAGTAAAAATAAGTCATACAATAGCTGAAAGGAAATGAAATGTACGTTGCACAAATCAAAAATTGTATTCAAGATAAGAATGAAAACACATGAAGAGTTGAAAGAAACATTGTCATCAAGAGTATGTTCACTAGGTAGAGAGATTTAATCCATGCATAAAATAGGTCCAACCAATTTGTTGTATTGTTATTCTTTCCTCAAAAAATCCGACCTTTACAATATCCAAAAACTAACTATTTAAAAGAATTGCATAGGATCTCGTCCTTAGGGGACTGAGTCCTAAATTTAGGGAACTGTTCATAAATCAAATAATTAACTTTACTAAGACACTGGACTTAATCATCAAGAATGGTTCTTATCACACATAGAATACCACTCTTGCATCTAATCTACGAAAATGTTGGACTTAATCAAATAAAACTACTACTGTCTCTGTGACAGAACTAATGCATGTGTTGGAGGAAATGAGTGGCTGAAAATAGGCCTCAGAGTGACAAAGAAGATCTCTGTGTTGAACGATGGAATGTCTACAATATGTTGGAGGTCACTGGAGATAACCAGCTGCATGAGTAGAGTTTTTTGAAGTGTTTCTAAAACTAATCTATGTAGACCTGTGACTGAGACTTAACTCTATGTCTATGCCTGAGATTTCGGAAGACAAGTGCACTCTGTATTGACCCCGTTAGTTGCCATATGTACTTGTGAAATAGCTTTGCTGGAATGGTTTTCGACCCATCGGGCATGAGAGGAAATGTGGCGGTGAGAATCCAATCGAGAGACGGGATGAATGGACGCGAGGGTAGATGACATGTGAATACAGATATCAAAGTGAGAGGAGGTGTGAATATGCTGGAGGTATCGAGAGTATGGATTTAGCAACGTGTAGTGAAGGATACAGGTGGCGTGTAGGGAGAAGAGGAGTATATAGGTTGGGAAGTGAGTGGAGAACAACTGGAGAAAGGTGAGAGGGAGCGGTATTGAAAAACAACCCCAGAGGAGCTCGAAGGGGGGGGGTAGGCAGTAAGTGGATTAGAGAGGGGCGGGTCTGATTTCTTGAAGACCCGCCACGTTAGGTAGGGCCCACAATGGGAAAACCACTTGCTCTAACCCCCCCACCATTAAAGCTAGAATGGGCGGGGGGGTTCGAGCTGCAACAAGGACCGTTGATCTAGAGAGGTGGGCCACTGCCAATGGAGATCAGTGTGGGGGTTAACAGAAGGACAAGTGTCGAGCAGTGAGAGGAGTGAGAGTATTGAGTAGGATGAGTGGAAGTGATGTGGAGGTGATGCGGTGATCTGATGTCATTTGAGCACGTGATTTTGGGAGCTATTGAGGGTGGTTTGGATACAGACGGCCTTTGGGCCTGCAATCCACCACAATCTACCACGTACCCTTCCAAAAATACCATGTTTCCAATTGTAGGATTACTTAGGAAAATTAACGCTCGAGAGGTTTACCTCCTAGCAATGAAGTGTGGTCATTGATCTGATGATGATCTGTGATTCAGGTGATATTTACCTTCTACAAGGATTGACGGTTCTTGTCGACCTGGGATCAATGGTCCAGATTCACTTCGAACTTTCAGGCTTCAGATGTTTTGAATGTTGGCATAGACCCCCACCTCAGCAAGGTCTGCTTGACCTCTCGGTCTTTTGGATCTTCCTATCTCCGAGCCAAAATGGTTCCTCGGTCCCTATTGGAACCTTAAACACTTAATGACCACAGGAACTTTTATATCCTTCACCTGCACAAAAATGCACTAAGCACAAGCTCCCACTCCACGTGACCACTGGTGTGACCATAGACTTAACCCCAAAAGGCACGTCAGTTTTCATGATTTTGGGACTTCCGTTATGAGGAACCCCAACTCCTCTGACTCCCGAAACCCCAAAATGGGCTAACGGTTCCTAGCTCTTCTCCTAAGTCCTCCACTAATTTGACCCTCAGCTGCGACCGGGGCCCAACCTTCAAGCATGTTGGAATTTCATGTGTCAGGGGTTCCTGATGTAACTTAGATATCTTTTCCCAACATTCGAACTCATGATGACCACTCCTCAGTTCAACGGTCCTGAACCTCCCACTATCTGACGATCTATATTTCATTAGGATTTTGTGTCTCATGACTTTCGGGTAGCAGTTCCTCCACTCTCCCGACTCCCGAAATGTCAATATGTCGGAGCGCCCAATCTACGTTCCACACTCCTTGGAATCTAATGGTTATTATCTCTCCTGAACTTACGAGTGTTGAAAGACACTCAGTCTTATCCTCTCCATTGATCTACTAGATCAACGGTCCACGAAAAATCGATGTTTCTCCCTCCAAGAATTTCAACCGTCCATTCAGGTTCTCAAAGACTCCTCACCAAATAACTTGGCATCTTTCCTCCTGATCTTGGTTTCTGTGATGTGACTTCGTCCCTCAACTATCCTATGTACCTTCCAAGTCTTTATCCCTCCTAGGCTTGATAATTTGTTGCAAACTCAAGGATTGTAAGGGATTCTTGCATGCAGTCCTTGCGGACCTCACGATAATCTATGATTATCTAATATCTCTAACTCTGCGCACTCCTTGCGACAAAAGTTCCTCAACCGCTTCCTTGGGTTGGAAAAGTCGAATACTTCAACCTGGCCTGTGCACACCTTGCACGGCTCTGTGCTATACTTTCACTTCTAGTGGTATAAGGACAACTCTATCTCTCCTGAGATTTTATGAGGTAAAACTCAGAACTCATCAATGCACTCCTTGCGAACTTTCACTACACTCCTTGCAGGAATTCTCAGGACAAGAAGAAATTAAAACTTATACTCTCCCTCTCACAAACTTCATACATTCAACATGAAATCATTCACATAAAGAATTGAAACAAATTCATAAGAGAGCATATAAGTAGATTGTAAACATACCATTCAATAGATGCAAACATTAACCATAAAAACACCATAAAATTGGATCAAAGCATTCTTATATTAATTCAAGTGATTTTGTAAATGGTTTTCTATAGAAACAACTATCTACTTATACAACTTCTATAGTCTTTGTTCTTCTCTGCTCTCCTATGCTCTCTCTTTCTCTACATCTTCTACTCATACAATTGGGAATAATAATACAATCCCTACGAGGGAGATTTCTTGATTTTTCCCTCCTACAACTCTAAGTTATCTTATCGAAATAAATATTGCAACTACTTTACATTTATTACATTAAATGCCTCCAAACGACAGATGAGAGAAACGTTCAATATCTACATTACAATCCCCAAAACATTTAAGAACAATTACATCCTCCCAGCTATTACATTTAATGTTTCATCTTTTAAATTTCAAAACGTCTTCAAATGCGCACTGGTGTATGTCCAGTTGTCCTCCTCTTGCACTTGCTTGCGATGCTCCTACATCATACTCCTTTGGCTGAAAAAATCATGGAATCTTGTCCATGAGCTCCTACACCGTCTATCCATGTTTCTGGATATCTTCTTCACTTTCCCAACTAGCATCCTTAATCGGGTGTCTGTTCCACTTTACCAAATATTCAAAATATGTCTTCTTCCAGGTCTTCTTACCAACTCTCTGATCAATGATCTTTTCCATCTACGGATTTTCAGCTACAGGCATCTATTTGACCCACTGAACTTCTTTCCGATTCTCTTCTCCTCTTGCTCCATATGCTTTGTAATGGTACAGATCTTCTATGTTGAATATGGGTGATATTCCCACATCATCTGTCAATTCTATCTCATAAGCATTTGCCTCAAATTTTCATAAAATATTACACGACCCTCTCTTTTTCATCTTCATCTTGTTATATGTTCCCCTTGGAACCTCTCTTTTCTTAAATGTGCTAAGACCAAATATCCCACTTCGAATTGAATCTCTCTCCTATGCTACTCTGCTATGCACTTGTATTCCTGGTTGGAACTCTGCAACCACTCTTTGATCTTACTGTGGAGTTCTTGCAGTTTTGCTACGAAATATTCTGCTCCAGCACTCTTGAACTCATTCTGCTCCAAGTCTCTCAACTCAAATACTCCTCTTGGCTACATTCCATACATTATATGGAATGGGCTTTGTCATGTGCTCCAGTTAGGTGGGTCCTTGTATGCAAATTCTGCTTGCGGAAGAATCTGATTCCAGTGACTATGATGTTCAGCTACTAAACTCCTCAATAAGTCCCCCAAACTTAGATTTACTACCTCAATGTGTCCATCCATATGAGGATGATATGTTGAGCTAAAAGATAGATTTTTTCCCAGATTTTTCCATAGTGTCCTCCAGAAATCACCAACAAATTTGGTATCTCTGTCTGAAACAATAATCTTGGGTAAACCATGAAGTCGAGCAACTTCTTTGAAAAAGAGGTTTGCAATGTGTGTTGCATCACTAGTTTTCTAACATGGAATGAAATGTGCCATTTTTTAGAATATGTTGACTACCATGAATATGGAATCACAAAATCTATGTGTCCTCGACAGTCCTAACACAAAATCCATGCTTACTGCGTGCCACAGCCTCTCTGGTATTGGCAATGGTTGATACAACCCTGTATTTTGTCTTTTCCCCATTGCGTGCTGGAAAATTCTACATATGTTCACAAACTTCTTGACATCCATCCTCATCCCTGGCCAATAATACAAACTGTTCATTTGCGCAAATGTTTTAACATGGCCAAAATTTCCAGCCAATCCCCCGCTATGTTTTTCCTTCAAAAGGTTCTCTCTCATAGAACTCTTCGGAATACACAATTGATTTCCTTTGAATATCAATCCATACTAAATTAAATATTCAATCCATTGGATTTTGTCTCTCACAATGGGATTCTCACATGCTTCATAAGTGTCCTTGAAATATGAATCATCTCTATACATTTCCTTAAGGCTATCAAAACCTAAGGTCTTCACTCGAAACTCCTGCAGAATCAAACATTTTATGCTCAATGCATCAGCAACCTTGTTATCATTTCCAGAAATGTGCTTTATAACAAAAGTAAAGTTCAGCATTAATTCAACCCATTTTTCATGTTTCTGGTTCAGTTTTTCTTGTTTGGTTATAAACTGTAAGGCTAGGTTGTCGCTATACAAAACGAACTCTTTTGGAACCAAGTAGTTCCTACATTTCTTCAATGCTTGTATGACTGCATAAAACTCTTTATAATACGTGGAATATTTCATCTTGGTCTCATTCAGCTTCTCACTGAAGTATGCAACTAGTCTATTGTCTTGACTTAAGACTTCTCCAATCGCAAATCCACTTATGTCACATCTCACTTGAAATGTTTTACTAAAATATGGAAGAACCAGAACTGGTTGTCTAGTTATCTTCCCTTTTAACAACTTGAAAATTTTCTTCGCTTCCTCTGTCCAATGAAAATATTTATGTCTCTTCTTAACTGTCTCCATCATTGTTGCACAAATTCCACTAAAATTCCTAATGAACTTCCTGTAAAAACTAGCTAATCCATGGAAGCTTCTGACTTCAAATATATTCCTTGGAGACAACCACTCTTTGATTGCTTTGACCTTTTTAGTATCCATTTTCAACTCATTCGAAGAGATCACGAAACCCAAATAAATAAGTTTCATCTTCATAAAAGATGACTTCTTCATATTTATCAACAATTTCTCTTGTTGTAACCTCCTCATTACTCGAGTTAAATGTCTCAAATGTTCTTCCTCAATCTTACTGAAGATTATTATATCATCAAGATATACAATTACAAACTTCCCAATGAAATCTTTCAAGACTTCGTTCATCAATATCATAAAAGTACTTGGCGCATTCGTCAAGCCAAATGGCATGACAAGCCATTCATATAGTCCTTCATTCGTCTTGAATGTTGTCTTCCATTCATCACCTTCCCTCATTCTAATCTGATGATATCCGCTTTTCAAATCAATTTTTGAAAAAAACTTTGCTCCACTCAAGCAATCCATCAAGTCATCCATCCTGGGTAAAGGAAATCTATACTTGATGGTGATTTTGTTTATATCCCTTGAGTCTGTACACATCCTCCATCCACCATCCTTCTTCAGACTTAACATTGTTGGAACAATGCATGGACTCAAGCTTTCTCTAATCAACCCTTTTCCCATCAAATCCTGGACTTGCTTCTTAACCTCTTCATTCTCCTGTGGCATCAATCTATACACTTCTTTGTTTGGTAAACTTTCTCCTGGTATAAGGTTTATGTTATGGCTTATACTTCTGATGGGTGGCAATGAACAAGGGAAATCGTCCACCACTATATAACAGAAAATTCTCCAACAGTTCCTGAATCTCCTCAGGTAGGTCATCTATTGAGGTATTGGTCAAAATGACTCTAGGTTTTCTCACCACAACAAACTGCATTTATTCATCTTTCTTGAATTCATCCAGAAGTTCCTTCCCACTCACGAGAATTATAGTATTTCTTGCTTCTGCTTTCACCTTCTTGTCTTCAATTGGCAGTAACATATGTGTCCTACCATTCTTCTCCAAGGTATAGGTGTTCTTTCTTCCATCATGAATAACATTTTTGTCATATTGCCATGCCCTCCCCAACAAAAGATGACAGAAATACATGGGAATAACATCACATAAGATATCATCTTTGTATCCCCCTATCTTAAATTCAACTAAACATTGTTTAGTGACTATTACCTGATGTCCTTTTTGCAACCACGAAACCTTGTATGGGCTCAGATGTGCAATTGTCTCCAATTCTAGCTTTTCCACCATTTCTATGGATACTAGATTATCTGTTCTTTCACTGTCAACTATCACCTTGCATACCCTATCCTTGGTCTTGCAATAAGTTATAAATAAGTTGTTCCTCTGGATTGGATTCTCCATCTCTTTCTTTGGCTTCAAGATAATTTTCCTCATCATTAAGGATCTTCCACCTTCTGCATCTTCTGCTTCAACATTTTGCCTTTGCGCTTCTAAATGTGAGCTTCGCCTCCTCCATACCTTTTTCTATCGGGACATTTAAAAGATTTTTGTTCGATCTTTCCACAGAAAAAACACTTTATTTCTCCTCCTTTGCATCTTCCTCTTCCTCTTGCTCGAGGAAAATTGTTCCTATCGAAAAATTGTCCTCCTTGTGAGCCTCCTCCCATTTTTGGGTGGTTATAAGGTTTCTTTTCTTCATCCTTGGGCTTCTTTACTCTATCCTAGGAAACTGCTTTGCCTCTGCTCTGACTTCTACCTCTGCCCCTTTGACCTTGATTTTGGGCCAATTTCACTTCTTCCTTTGAAGCAATCTGATAAGCATCTTCTACATTCCTGATTGCCACCATGCTCATCTCATCTTGAATCTCATATCTCAGGACATTCATGTATCTGGCGACTTTTTCATCATCACTCTCACGATGACTAGCTTTGATGTTTAACCTGTAAAATTCCTAAGTGTATTCCTTCATTTTCATCCCTTTATATCTCAAATTCTGCATTCTTCAAAACAAATTGATTTGGTAATATCTGGGTATCAGTTTGGATTTCATCTTCGCTACCATCCTGTCCCAGCTTTTAATTCTTTGTTTTCCTTTGTAATGCTTGTCAGCCTGCAGTTCATCCCACCACAGTGTTGTGTTGCCTTTCAATCTAGTGACTGTATGCTTAACTTTCTTATCTTCTTCAATATCGTCATAGTCAAAGTATTTATCTAGATCTCTAAACCATTCTAGCATCTCCTCAACGTATAAGTTTCCTTCATACATCGTGATGTCCATTTTTTCTCTGGAACCTATTCTTGCAACAGCTTTGAATAGATGTTCCTCTATAGCATATTTATCTACAACTTATTCTTCAACTCCAACTTCATTCTCACTTTCGGCCTCACTGATATCTCTAGTATCAGGTGTTCGCCTTTGTGCTATCTCCATAGCATCCAATTGAGCACAAAGTTCTCTCATATCCCTTTCCACGGTTGGATCGGGTAAAGTTCTTTTTGGATGTCTTCTCGGGGGAATTGCTTCAATCTATCCACGTAGAATTAAATCACAATTTTCCTATGTCTTCCCTCTACAAAAAACAAAAGTTGTTAGCTTTGATACTACGTGACGTAGACCCCCACCTCAGTAGGGTCTGCTTGACCTCCCGGTCTTTTCGATATTCCTATCTCTGAGATGAAATGGCTCCTCGGTCCCTACTGGAACATTCAACACTTAGTGACCACAGGTTCTTTTATATGCTTTCCGCATGTGAACATGCACTAAGCACGAGATCCCACTCCACATGACCACTGATGTGACCACAGACTTAACCCCAAAAGGTGCGTCAGGTTTCGTGATGTTGGGACTTTTGTTGTGAGGCAACCCGACTCCTCTTACTCCCAAAACCCTGAAATGGGCTAATAGTTCCTAGCTCTTCCCCTAAGTCCTTCACTGATGTGACCCTCGGCTGTGACTGGGGCCCAACCTTCGAGCGCGTCTAAATTTTTCACGTCGGGGGTTCATGATGTTACTTAGATCCCTTTTCCTGACGTCCGAACTCATGATGACCACTCCTCAGATCAATGGTCCTGAACCTCCCACTATCTGACGGTCTAGATTTCATCAGGATTTCACATCTCCCAAATTCTGGGTAGAAGTTCCTCCACTCTCCCGACTCCCGAAATGTTGATATGTCGGAGCACCCAATCGATGGTCCACGCTCCTCAGGATCTAACGGTTATTATCTCTCCTAAACTTATGAGTGTTGAAAGACACTCGGTCTTATCCTCTCCATTGATCTACTAGATCCAACGATCCATGGAAAATCGGTATTTCTCCCTCCAAGAATTTCAACCGTCCATTCAGGTTCTCAAAGACTCCTCACCAAATAACTTAGCGTCTTTCCTCCGGAGTTTGGTTTCTACGAGATGACTTTGAAACTCATCTATCCTATGTACTTTCCAGGCCTCTATCCCTCCTGAGCTTGATTCTTCACTGCAAACTCAAGGATTCTAAGGGATTCTTGCACACACTCCTTGCGGCCCTCATGATAATCTCTTATTATTTGATATCTCCAACTCTGAGCACTCCTTGCAACCGAAGTTCTTCAACCGCTTCCTTCGGTTGGAAAATTCTAAGACTTCAACCTGGTCTGCGCACACCTTGCATGGCTCTGTGCTATACTTGCAGTTCTTTTGGTATAAGGACAACTCTATCTCTCCTAAGCTTTTCTAAGGTAAAACTCAGAACTCATCGACGCACTCCTTGCGGACTTTCACTACACTCCTTGCAAGAATTTTTAGGACGATATGAAATTGAAACTTATACTATCCCTCTCACAGACTTCATACATTCAACATGAAATCATTCACATAAAGCATTGAAACAAATGCATAACAAAGCATATAAGAAGACTGTAAACATGGCATTCAATAGATGCGAACAGTAACCATAACAACACCATGAAATTGGATCAAAGCATTCTTATATTAATTCAAGTGCTTATGTACATGGTTTTCTATAGCAACAACTATCTACTTATACAAATTCTACAGTATTTGTTCTTCTCTGCTTTCCTATGCTCTCTCTTTCTCTACATCTTCTACTCATATAATTGAGAATAATAATACAATCCCTACAAGGCAGCATTCTTGAGTTTTCCCTCCTACAACTCTAAGCTATCTTATCAAAATAAAGAGTACAACTACTTTACATCTATTACATTAAATTCCTCCAACCGACAGATGAGAGAAACGCTCAAGATCTACATTACAATCCCCAAAACATTTAAGAACAATTACATCCTCCCAGCTATTACATATAATGTTTCATCTTTTAAATTTCAAAACGTCTTCAAATGCACGCTAGTGTATGTCCAGTTGTCCTCCTCTTGAGCTTGCTTGCGATGCTCCTGCATCAAATGTGAGACATGAAAAATCTTCCATAGGAAAATATCTGAAGTGAATGATCTGTCGCCACGTGTCATGATGAATGAACGGTCCAAATTCTCTTCGGAAGTCCAGGCTTTGGGAGCTTCAAATGTGAAGCACGAAAAACCTCCGGGAGAAAAATCTCTGAAGTGAAAGATCTGTTGTCGTGTGTCATGACCGATGGGTGGTCCATATTTTCTTCAAAAATTCAGGCTTTGAGACTTCGGGAATTTATGAATGTTATGTGTGAATATCTCCCGGAGGAAAAACACCGAAGTGGATGATCTGATTCCACGTGTCCTGACCGATGAATGTGCCACATGCTTCGGCTCTTTGTCTCTCCGGGTCTTCAGCATTCGGCTCTTTGGGACTTTCGAATGTGAAACATGAAAATATTCCAAAGGAAAATCCCCGAAGTGAATGATTTTTGTCATGTGTCCTGACTAGTGAATGGTCCAAATTCACTTCGGAAATCCAGGCTTCGAGAGTTTATGAATGATATGCTTGGAAAACTCTCGAAGGAAAATCGTCAAAGTGACGTGTCAGGTCCTCAGGACTTCGGCTCTTAGGAGGCTTCAAGTCTTTTGGAACTTAGTACTTTGAACTTGATATTAAAACCCACGCGATTATGGAACCTGAATGGACGAGATTCGTTGATCTATTTGACCTGATGGATCTCCACCATCGAAAATTAACCTGTTTGTTCCTACAATCTAAGCCCGAGATTTTCTTCTCTGGATTGTTGCATCGTGTGCATGGGGATTTCCTATACATAGAAAAGGATTGGTAGACCTGTGGTGATCTCAATCAATGGTGCACGTGATGACAAGCATTTTGAATCAAATATTGCATGTATTTTATCCTTTCAGAAAAATAGAAACAAAAATGCATGAAGACTCAAAAAAAAATAAGGGCCAAGACACTCAGTAGTGGGAAACTGACTTAACCAAGAGAGAAAGGAAAAAATGATTAATGCATAGGGAAAAAGAGAGGAGGGGTAGGGGATGCAAACCTAGGTTACAACATTGGCTCCAACTGGGGATAGTTCATCCCTTTGAGGTGCTAAGAACTATAGATCGGTGCCTCGAGATTAGATAACTGATATTACCTTTCATCACTTACCCTTGTTTTTGTTTGTCAGCCCTGTGTATCTTTTATTGTCCCTCAGCCATTCATTTTATTGAATTAACAAATTGAAACTACACCCCAGTGCCTTGCTGGGCTATGGAGTCTTTATTGAAACTTGAAAATGCAACTAAACCCCGGTGCCTTTGTTGGGCTATGGAGTCTCTTATTCAAACAAGCTATCAAAAACCAACATACTGAAAAACAATATGCAATCTAAAAATTAAATACTCGAACTACGATCTTATTCTCCTACTACCTACTCTATTCAGCTGAAAACCAATACAATCATGTGTAATTCCACTTCCAATGAAACCAAGAAAACATCTGACTAATAATCATAACTATGTGCAGGTCATTGTTTAGAATAATCCAAAGAGGATATATCAAATGTGACAAAAAGTTGGCAGGCATCTGGTACTTACAATTGCAAATGATGATCATGGTAAAAATTTCAACCTTTGGGATTTTGGAAAAATAAGAATCCATCCATCTCACTATTGTATCTTGAAACTCATGAAAAGCCTCCAACTGTTTGAGAGGACAAATTTGTTGTTGTGTGAGATCTGCATTATAAAAAATACTGAGCTACTCCTGTCCTTGTTGAAAACGCTCATGAAAGTCATGTGATTCAAAACCATAAAGGGAAACAAAACACCCTTGATACATATCATATTGTTGTTTGAAATGAATGGGTATGTCTCCTGCATTGTTGGCTTCTCCTTGTTCTAGCTCTAGAATGTCATCTTCAGACTTATAGATTTCTTGTTGCTCAACCATTTCAGAAGGAAGGGGAAAAACATGTGCGTGACCTTCAACATCACTTTCCTCACAGTTAATTAACTATTTATGAGAAAATAGAACAACAGATTCATCATAACAACGACAATCTGAGTCACCTAGAATAATGCAAGATGTATACAAAGCCTTGTTATCATCAATTTCATCATTAATGTAATTCCCAATGTCATCCTTTTGAATAAAAGGATCAGAAGAAGACTCATGTGTAACTGAATCTTCCTCCACTTCCTCAACGTAAAAGTCCCCTTTACTTTCACTACTAGAAGAACTAATAAGTGACTGTCGAATATGAGATTCAAATTATTCACAACAATTCTCAAAAAGTAAATCAGTTGGAAAAACCTCTTACAATGCTTACTGAATGCAGCATGGAACTGTTCCAGGGAAGAGAATCTAGCAGGGGGCAAGGATCGATACCACTCGTGAGCATCTCCCTCTAATGAGTACATGAACATCTTCATTAGTACATCCTCATGATGTATTCCCCACTGATGCATGAGTTCATGAAACTCAAGAAAATGCTCAATAGGGTTGTCATCTCTATGTTCTCTAAATCTGGGCAAAAAATCACCCCACTCATCTATAGTAGGAACAACATTTGGAAAACCAGGAACAACCAAGAAATTTAAAGGAGAAAACCTTTAAGCCAAGATGGCTTCCATCTGAAACTATGACTTCTTGAAACCGTGGAGTCGCTACTGGATTCTTTGACCATGGAGTCACCAGGTGAATGATATGAAGTCTGAATGTGTCTAGTCTTTGTTCACCGTCAAATATCATATTTGATCGTTGTCATTCTCCCGGGGAAAGATATTTCGTTACTATGTTCCCCGGCAACGGAGCCAGAAGATGTTGGTCCTAAGTTCTGCACCTGACTGCTAAAGGGAAAAGCTAGGCCACCTATCATTTTAGAATGATTGCATCTTTTAACTCTTTTGTTGGTTGGTCAGAGGGTTATTCTATCAAGACACAGGAAAGGTTGGGTTGGTAGAATGATATGGATGAGGGCCCTCCTTGGTTGATGGCACACTAATGACAGACTAGTGAAATAATATAAAATAGAGCGAAACAACAAATTACTCAATGAATAATCTGTTGCAAGATGTTCAATGCTTCAAATATCATTTCAAGACATCAAACATGTATCAAAACACAATAACTCTCATAGGTTGCATAAAACAAATCTTCACCAAAGCATTATCTATTTGACAGGTTGCATATCAGTAAAAATAACTCGTACAATAGTTGAAAGGAAATGAAATGTATGTTGCACAAATAAAAAACTGTATTCAATATAAGAATGAAGACACATGAAGAGTGGAACAAAACGTTGTCATCAAGAGTATGTTCACCAGGTAGAGAGATTTAATCCATGCATAAAACGGGTCCAACCAATCTTTTGTATTGCTATTCTTTCCTCAAAAAATATGACCTTTACAATATCCAAAAAATAACTATTTAAAAGAGTTGTAGAGGGTCTCGTCCTTAGGGGACTGAGTCCTACATTTAGGGAATTGTTCATAAATAAAATAGTTAACATTACTAAGAAACTGGACTTAATCAGCAAGAGTGGTTCTTATCACACACAAAAGACCACTCTTGAATATAATCTAAGAAAATGTTGGACTTAATCAAATAAAACTACTATTGTCTCTGCGACAGAACTAATGCATGTGCTGGAGGAACTGAGTCGCCAAAAATAGGCATTGGAGTGACAGAGAAGAGCTCTGTGTTGAACGACGACATGTCTATGAGTTGTTGGAGGTCACTGGATATAACCAGCTACATGAGCAGAGTTTGTTGAAGTGTTTCTGAAACTAATCTGCGTAGACCTGTGACTGAGACTTAACTCTTTGTTTATGCCTGAGATTTCGGAAGTCAAGCACACTCTGTATTGACCCCGTCAGATGCCATATGTACCTGTGAAATAGATTCATTGGAATGGTTTTCAGCCCATCGGGAACGAGGGGAGACATGGAGGCAAGCATCCAATCGGGAGATAGGATGAATGGACACGAGGGTAGATGACATGTGAAGACATATGTCAAAGTGAGAGGAGGTGTGAATACGATGGAGTTATCGAGAGTATGGACTTGGCAACATGTAGTGAAGGATATAGGTGGCACATAGGGAGAGGAGGAGTAGATAGGTTGGGAAGTGAGTGGAGAAGAGGTGGTGAAAGGTGAGAGGGGGTAGTATTAAAAAACAACCTAGGAGGAGCTTGAAGGGGGGGGGTAGGTGGTAAGTGGATTAGAGAGGTAGGGGTCCGAGTTATTGAGGAGACACCACATTAGGTAGGGATCATGATGGGAAAAACACTTGCTCGGACCCCCCTCCCATCATTAAAGGTAGAATGGTCAAGGGGGTCCGAGCTGCGACAAGGATCGTTGATATGGAGAGGTGGGCCATCGCCGATAAAGATCAACATGGGGGTTAATGGAGGAAAAGTGTCAAGTGGTGAGAGGAGAGAGAGTAGTGAGTGGGATGAGTGGAAGTGACATGGAGGTGACATGATGATTTGATGTCATTTGAGAACGTGATTGTGGGAGTTTTTGAGGGTGGTTTGGATACAGACCGCCTTTAGTCAAGCAATCCACCACAAGCTTCCATGTACCCTTCTAAAAATACCATGGTTCCAATTGCAGGACTGCTTAGGAAAATTAATGCTCGATTAGTTTACGTCCCCGCAATGAAGCATGGTCATCGATCTGATGATGATCTATGATTCGGGTGATATTTACCTACTGCAAGGATCGACGGTTCTCGTCGACCTGGGATCAATGGTCCAGATTCACTTCGGACTTTCGAGCTTCGGATGTTTTGAATGTGAGACATGAAAAATATTCCAGAGGAAAATCTCCAAAGTGAATGATCTATTACCTCATGTCATGATGAATGAACGGCCCAGATTCTCTTCAGAAGTCCGAGCTTCGGGAGTTTCAAATGTGAAGCATGAAAAACCTCTTGGAGGAAAATCTTCAAAGTGAAATATTTGTTGCCGCATGTCGTGACTGATGAGCGGTCCATATTTTCTTCGAAAATCCAGGCTTTGAGACTTCGGGAGTTTATGAATGTTATGTGTCCATATCTCCCGGAGGAAAAACGTCGAAGTGGATGATCTTCTTCCACGTGTCCTGACCAGTGAACGTGCCACTTGCTTCAGCTCTTCATCTCTCCGTGTCCTTGGCATTCATCTCTTCGGGACTTTCGAATGTGAAACATGAAAATCTCCCAGAGGAAAATGCGTGAAGTGAATGATTTGTTGCCGCGTGTCCTGACTAGTGAATGGTCCAAATTCACTTCAGAAATCTGGGCTTTGGGATTTTATGAATTTTATGCTCGGAAAACTTCTTAAGGAAAATTGTTGAAGTGACGTGTTAGATTCTCAGGACTTCATCTCCTCGGCTCTTGGGAGGCTTCGGGTCTTTGGGAACTTAGTAATTCAAACTTGATATTAAAACCCACGCGATTCTAGAACCCAAATGGATGAGATTTATTGATCTATTTAACCTCATGGATCTCCACCGTAAAAAATTAACATGTTTGTTCCTACAGTCTGAGCCCGAGATTTGCTTCTCTGGATTGTTGTGTTGTGTGCATGGACATTTTCTATGAATAGAAAAGGCTTGGAAGACCTGCGGTGAGCTCAATCAATGGTGCACATGATGATAAGCATTCCGAAAAAAATATGACATATATTTTATCCTTTCAGAAAAATAGAAATAGAAATGTGCAAAGACTCAAAAATGAATAAGGGCCAAGACACTCAGTAGTGGGAAACTTACTTAACCACCAAAAAAAGGAAAAATGGATGAAGTCATAGGGAAAAGGAGAGGACAGGCAGGGGATGAAGACCTAGGTTACAACACCCAATATCTGGTATATTCATAGCGATTCTTCGAGCCATATGACTGGAGTTCGAGAGCACTTTTTTTATCTCAGAGACATCGAGGTCAGAATTGAGATTTCTCTTGGATATGACACATTGGTCAGAGTTGTTGGGATTGGCACAATTACCTTTCGGAAAGATATCTTGCCACCTATATCATTCATGGACGTTCTTTATGTCCATGGGATAAAGAAGAATTTGATTTTAGTTTCCACCCTCCAGGATAGAGGTCTTGAGGTGACATTCAGAGGCACCGAGGTACTCATTCATCCTCGGGGGTCTTCACTTGCCTCAGGAAGGTGATTGGAGTGAGCGATGAGAAACTATTCATATTTATTTTTTGGCCTCTTTATGCATTGGCAGCAAGCAGCGATAGTAGCAGATAGTTATGTGAGTTATGGAATCATAGGATGGCCCACCTACATCATGGATCTCTTGGAGTACTGAGAGAGGTTGTGACTGGAGTGCCATAGATCAGTATTGAGCATAAAGATGTTTGTAGAGGGTGTGCGCTTGGTAAGTTTACCAATGCATTGTTCCCCAACAATGACACCAAGTCAGCTGGGATACTGGATTTAGTACACACGGACGTGTGTGGGCCCATGACTCGGAAGTCCTTGAGTGGTTGTGAGTATTATCTCACATTTATTGATGACTACTCGAGGAAGACTTGGATCTATTTCTTGAAGGCCAAGAGTGAGGTCTTTACACGGTTCCAAGAGTTCAGAGCTCTTGTGGAGAACCAGTCAGGAAAGAGTATCAAAGGCTTGTGGTTGGATAATGGGGGAGAGTATTCCTCGAGACAGTTTGTATACTTTTGTGCCCATCATGGCATTAGAAGACATATTAATGTACCCAACAACCCCCAGCAGAACAAGGTTGTCAAGAGGAAGAACTGGGCCATTACCGGTGCAGCGAGATCCCTGATGCATGATCAGAGTTTTCCTTTATACTTATGGGCAGAGGCATGTGCTACTACATTTTACCTATAGAACACGAGCCCCCACAGGATATTGGGGAAGATGACTCCTGAGGAGGCCTTCACTGGTAGGAGGCCCGATGTCGAGCACATTAGGATCTTTGGGTGCTTGACCTTTTCTCATGTCCCCTCGGAGAGGAGGACAAAGCTAGACCCCACAGCCTAGTAGGGGATTCTAGTTGGATACTCAGAGGTGTCCAAATCCTATCAAATCTACATTCCACCACTTAGGAGAGTGGTAATGAGAAGAGATGTCATATTTGAGGAGGATAGGTCTTTTCAGAGATCTCTTGAGTCGAGAGTTGGAGTTGAGGATAATGTAGAGCCATCGATTGTAGTCTCAAAGGGAGCATAACCTCAAGCCTGTGGTACACCAGTATCAGGGGTGACAAGGTCACCATGCACAACTTCAGGTTCACATTTAGATCATGTTCAGTTAGATGGGGTACAGACTTCAGATGGGACACAGACTTTAGGATCTCAGAGTGTTGAGATGAGTCCTAAGGCAGTCACTCTTGGGCCCGGTGATCTTACTTCTTCATTGACCACTTCAGGGAAGAGGAGACCTAGATGGTTTCAGGAGACCCTGAAGGAGGCTAGAGAAAATGCAGGGGATCCTAAGAGCCAGCTTAGAGACAGGATACCTCCAGTTAGATTGGGAGCATATTTGGCACTAGTAACGAGTATCAGGGATACAGAGCCACAGAATTTTGCACAGACAGTGGACCAGCAGGTTTGGAGAGAGGCCATGGTAGAGGAGTATGACTCCATTGTGTGCAATGATGTCTGGGATGTGGTTCTAAGGCCAGTGTGGAAGTCAGTTGTGACTTCCAAGTGGTTGTACAAGACCAAGATTGTTGCAGATGGTAGCATTGACAAAAACAAGGCCCGTTTTGTGGCACGAGGCTTCTCTCAGATTGAGGGAGTCAATTATGACGAGACTTTCGCACCAGTTGTGAGATACACTTCCATCGGGACTATCATTTCCATAGCAGCATAGATGGGTTGGAGCATTCACCAGATGTATGTGAAGACTGCATTTTTGAATGGCTTTATTGAGGAGTATGTGTACATAGAGTAGCCACAGGGGTTTGAGGTGAGTGACAGGGAGACTCATGTGTGTCTTTTGAGAAAGGCACTTTATGGACTGAAAAAAGCTCCCCGAGCTTGGTATTCTCGCATAGATACTTATTTGCTTCACATGGGATTCGAGAAGAGATATTTTGATCCTAACCTCTACTACATCATTAGAGGTGAGGACACACTCATTCTCATATTATATGTTGATGACTTGTTCATTACTGGAGCCGAGGATCTTATAGTTGAGTACAAGTTGGGACTTGCATCAGAGTTTGAGATGAGTGATATTGGATTTATGCACTACTTTCTGGGTATGGAGGTATGGCGGGAGGAGGGCCACATATTTCTTGGGTAGGGGAAGTATGCAGTAGATATTTTGAGAAGGTTTCAGATGGAGGACTGTAGACCTATGTCTACACCTATGATCACCAAATGGAATAAACTTAGTTCTTTAGATAGCCAGTTGGTGGATGCCACAATTTACAGGAATTTGTTTGGTTCACTCATGTATCTAGTTAACACTAGACCAGATATTTGTTTTTTCGTGAACACTCTCAATCAGTTCATGGTTGAGTCGAGGAGTGTTCACATGGTTGGGGAAAAACACGTCTTGAGGTACATTGTTGAGAAAGTTGATTATGGCCTAGACTATGTCAGAGGAGATGGAGTAAGTTTGGTTGGCTACATAGACTGAGACTGGGAAGGATGTGTTGCTGACAGGAAAAGCACCTTAAGGTGTTTCTTTGGTTTGAGGTCAAGACTTGTTTCCTGGTTCAGCCGATAGCAGAAGTCAGTTTCTTTGAGTTTGGTCGAGGTAGAGTATATGGCGGCCAGTCAAGCCAGTTACGAAGCCATTTGGCTTCATAAGATGTTGGTTGGTTGGTTTGGTCAGGAGATTCCACTGACCTTCATTCACTGTGATAATCAGAGTTGCATAAAAATATCCGATAATCCAGTGTTTCATGACCGGTCAAAGCATATTGAGATCAGGTACCACTTCATTCGTGACTGGGTTAGAAAAAAAAATGCGGAAACAGGACCGTGGAGCAATAAAATAAAACAAATGCATAAACAAAACACAGAATATACACAATACAATAGAGACACGGATTTATGTGGTTCACCCAGTGTGGGCTACATCCACCAGAGAAATTGCCAAGTCCTTCCTTTATTGTTATCCAGCAAATGAAGGGATACAACCTACAGCAAACCCACTGTAACTTCCTCTTCTTTCTCTCACAATATCCTATCTTAGAATACAATATTCACCATAATGCATAGCCGCAATACATTTCCCTCATAACATAGGGTTGCCTTCTAGGGAAAAAAACCCTAACACAATTTCTACCGTTAGATCTGTGACCTTATAATGAACGGTCCAGATTTACAATTAAGTTACAATATACTTTTACAAGGCAATTTTTCCTTCAGGTGATTCTCCCCCATACCTCCATTGGGGGACGCTACCCCTGAACCCCCGTCAAGGGCCCACTTTCCCCCATACCCCGCAGAGGGGGTAACCCCCCTCTGCACTCCCCCTCGTGGAAGAGTATACATTCTTCTGGGGTGTAAATTCTTCACGGGGTATAAACACGGCTGAAAACAAAGACCTTTGAATCTGGAAGATAATCAGGCTCCACAACCAACAATCTCCCACTTGGAGATTGATCTCAACAACTCCACCATTGTTGTATCTGTTGGACTATGAACCTTCTTGGACTTGGAAAATTTATGATCTTCATCTTCATTCTTGAAGACCAACTGAAACTGAGCAAGAACTCAGTTTCTCCCGGATTACTCCATTTGTTAACATATCTACAGGATTATGGCTAGTGTGTATCTTTTCCAACTTCAAATGTCCATCTTCCAAAGTGGATCATATGAAGTGGTACCTCAAGTGTATATGCTTAGTCTTCGAATGGAAGGTTGAGTTCTTTGCAAGATGAATGGCACTCTCACTGTCACAGTATAACCTATTATTATCCTTCTTCTTTCTTAATTCTTCCATAAACCTCTGTAACCAAATAATCTCTTTACTAGCCTCTGTAGTAGCAACATACTCTACCTCTTTTGTTGAAAGTGAAACAACCTTTGGGAGTTTCAAAATCCAACTTATTTTTGTTCCACCTATAGTAAAAACATGCCTTGTGGTTCTCCTCATGTTGTCTTTATCACCTGCCATATCTGAATCAACATATCCCTGTAGAAAAGTGTCTGAACCTCCAAAACATAATGCATGAGTAGCATTACCTCTCAAATACCTGAGAATCCACTTTAATTCCTCCCAATGTTCTTTACCTGGATTGTTCATATACCTTCTCACAACTCCCACTTCATGTGCAATATCTGGTCTTGTGCAAACCATTGCATACATCAAGCTGCCAACTGCTAATGAATAAGGGACCCTGGACATGTATTCTATCTCCTCCTATGTCCTGGGACACATTTCCTTAGTTAATTTGAAATGGTTGGCTAAAGGTGTACTAACTAGTTTTGCATTCTGCATTCTAAACCTCTCCAACACCTTCTCTATGTACTCACCATGAGACAATGTCAATTTGCAATTTTTCCTATCTCTTGTTATTCTCATACCAAGGATTTTCTTTGCAGCATCCAAATCCTTCATCGCAAATGAATTTGCTATTTTTTTCTTGAGCACATTTATATCCTGCATATTAGACCCTGCAACACAATAGCAAGATAATATAGCTTCCATTTTCTAGATTTTTGAAATAAACACAGTGATCAAAATGACATCTACTATAACCCTATTCTGTCATAAAACTATCAAACTTCAAATACCACTACCTTGGAGCTTTTTTTAGGCCATACAATCTCTTCTTCAACCTGCATACCAAATTCTCCTTCCCTTTGACCTCATACCCCTGTGCCTGCTGCATATAAATCTCTTCCTCCAAATCCCCATGGAGAAAATCTATTTTAACATCTAATTTTTCAAAATGAAAATCTTCTATTGCCACAAGACTTAAAATAGTCCTAATTAAAGTCATTTTAACAACATGAGAAAATATTTCATCAAAATCTATACCTTTATTTTGTGCAAACCCCTTTACAACAAGTCTAGCCTTGTACCGCTTTATTCCTCCATATTCTTCATTCAACTTGTAAACCCATTTATTTTGTAATGATATTTTCCGTGTAGGAAACTGAAGCAAGTCCCAAGTATGGTTATTTACCAAGGAATCCATTTCCTCTTTCATGTCTTTCTCCCACTTCTTTTTGGTGTCTACCTACATTTCCTCTTCATAACATTCTAGTTCACCAAAATCAGTCAACAATAAATAATACAATGAAGGATATATCGTTCAGGGGGTATACTTAACATGGCAGATTTTATAACAACACTTGAAGGTGTTTGAGGTAGCCGCTGCTCCTGTTGTTGTACATTTTGATTTTCTAGTTCCTTTGGAATTTATTTTCCAGTGATCTCATCAAGCACTGTGTATTCATGTTTTTATTTTTCTTGTTTCTTTCCCTAAAACTGATCTTTGTACATGACCTTCTCATTGAATATGACATCTCTAATCCTAATGATTTTTTTATTTTCATAATCCCATAAGTGATCACCAAAATCATTAACACCGTATCCAATAAAGGTACACTTCTTGGATTTTGCCTCAAGCTTTGTTCTATTTTCTTTATCAATATGGACAAATGATTCACAACCGAAAGTTTTCAAAAAACAATAGTTTACCTTTTTTCCTGTCCATTCCTCCTCTAGAATTATACCATCCAAAGAGATTGAAGTTCCTATGTTTATTAAGTAAACAACATTATCTACAGCATCTTCCCAGAACTATAAGGTCAAACCAGCATGCAATCTCATACTCCTTGCACGCTCCATGATTGTCCTATTCATCCTTTATGACACACCATTTTCTTGTGGTGTTCTTGGAACTGTCTTCTCTCTACAAATCCCATGGTATGAACAGTAATCATCAAACTCCTTGCTACAATATTCACCTCCATTATCTTATCTGAGACACTTCAAACTTTTTCCTATCTCATTCTCAACCAAAGCTTTCCATTTCTTAAAAGTATCAAAAACATCATATTTTTGTCGAATGCAAT